>JBAGKO010000003.1:19918603-19928895 GCA_037177275.1 Acacia concinna | reverse complement strand
AAACCCATTAAATTGTTGGCAAAAAAAACCCATTAAATTACAATTTACGCTAAATTTTAGGTACGTACATGAAAATAGAGTTACTAAAGCATTATTAACTTTTTAGAAGTTATGAGTGTTTTAGACATATTAGAGACGGAAATTAGTGACGGAAATTAGCGGCGGAATTTTTCTGTCTCCAAAATCCGTTTCTAAATTAGAGACGGATTAGAGACAAAAATTAGGGACGGACTTTTTTCCATCCCTAATCCGTCTCTTAGTGAAATTAGGGACGGAAATTAGGGACAGAATTTTTCCGTCTCTAATCCGTCTCTAATTTAGAGACGGAAATTAGAGATAGACTTTTTTCCGTCCCTAATCCGTCTCTAAGTGAAATTAGGGACGGAATTTTTTCGTCTCCAATTTCCGTCTCTAATCCGTCACAAATTCCGTCTCTAAATTAGAGACGGAATTTGTGACGAATTAGAGACGGAAATAAATTCCGTCTCTAATTCTGCATTTTTTTGTAGTGTTTAGGTTATTTATATATTTACATCTAACTTCGTTTATTGTTTCCATTCACTCCACTTGAAAGAAATCATTGAAGAGTTGACGATGACTATAAAACATTAGTGGGCAACGACGCAACGTGTCATGACTTCTACTATAACAATGACAATATGATGTATGATAGTTATTAAGTATAGCCACCATTATTGTAAGTGCCTGACAATTTATACTTATAACTGTCAAGTATTTTCTAATAACAGTGAATTATTATATAAATATTTGATAGTTTATACTTACATCCATCGAGTGTTTAATTTAGGATAGAAAAACCGTCAAATACTATTTGTTTAGAGAATATAAGATGCGTCTTTATTTGATGGTTAGACGCAAAAATATGTATAAAAATAACCGTCAATTCAATGACTCTATAATATTCAAACTTATTGTTTTATAAACCTACTCCCTTTGTAAATATGTGTTACGGTTTTAAAATTTGGACTGGTCATTGAACAGGTCGGGGTAAAGGATATTAGAGTGTAGGGTGGAAGATAGAAGGAAAATGAGAATGATTTATTATTCTCTTCAGTACCGGGCATACATGTGTATGTGTTTGTGTGTGTGTGTGTGTGTGTGTGTGTGTATAGATAGAGTCAAAGAGTCATGAGTTGGTTACAGTCAAACTAACTTAGTTACAAAGTTTGTTATTCTTGTTAACTATCTAACTACTTGATTACACTATCATGCCCCTTCAATTTGAGGTACCCTTCAATATGTAAGCTTCTTCTAAAATCTTCAAATACAGAACCAGAGATTGGCTTGGTTAAACCATCCGTAATCTGACTGGAGGGTGGAATATGATAAACAACAATTTGTTTTTTGATAGCTCTTTCTCGTACAAAGTGAAGGTAAAGTTCTAGATGCTTTGTCCAGGCATGTAACACTTTATGTGCCGTCATCAACACAGCTCCCTGATTATCACATAAAAATTTTGGAAGAGTAGGTAACTTGATTCGAAGTTCAAACAATAAGGAACAAAGCCAAAGTACTTCACCAACAATAGAGGCCATACTGTGATATTCTGCTTCAGTGTTATAAATAGAAACAGTAGCCTGTTTCTTAGAGGACTAGGACACCAGATTTTGACCAAAATATATACAATACCCAGTAGTGCTTCTACGATCATTACAATCTGATGCCCAATCAGCATCATAGGAAGCAATAACATATCTATCCTTGGATGATTTGAAGTGTAAGGCATGAGTAACTGTACCAGCAAGATATCTGAGTATGCATTTCACTGTTGTCTAATGCTCTATGAAGGGAGTTTGCATAAATTGATAGACTTTGTTAACAGAAAATTAAATTTCAGGCCGAGTGATTGTTGCATATTGTAAGGCACCCATAATGGATCTGTAGAGTTCTGGATTGGAGAAAAGTGTTGAACCTTCCTTGAATAATTTTAAGCTAGAAACCATAGGGGTCCAAACTCCTTTTGCTTTTAGCAGACCAGCCTTTTTCAGTAAGTCCCAAATATATTTGGCCTGAGACAAGACTAGTGTACCATTTCTCTCACGATGAGTTTTTATGCCTAGAAAATAGCCAAGAGGTCTTAAATCCTTAGGAGAAAATTCTTTGTTTAAAGCAGCGATAACAACAGATATGCTTGAGGAAGAGGATCCAGTGAGGATTATATCATCAACATATGATAACACATACATGATTTTAGAACTAGTAGACTGAATGAACAGTGACTGATCACACTTACTGTTGTGAAAGCTGAGTCGAATAAGTGTGCTAGATAATTTTTCAAACCAGGCTCTTGGGGCCTGTTTTAACCCATATAAAGGTTTATCTAAATGACATACCAGAGATTTATTTGCAGCTTCATAACCTGGTGGCTGTTGCATGTAGACTACTTCATGCAAATCTCTATTAAGAAAGGCATTATTCACATAGATTTGTCTAATATTCTAGTTTAATGAAACAACAATGGATAAAACAACACGAATAGTGACTGGTTTTACCATAGGATTGAAGGTTTTATTGAAATCAAAACCTACTTGCTAATGAAACCCTTTCGCCACTAGTCTTGCTTTAAACTTGGAAGTACTGCCATCTGGGTTAGTTTTGTGCTTCCAAACCCATTTGCATCCAATAGCACGCCTATGGGAAGGAAGTTCAACTAAGTGCCATGTCTTGTTGTGTAAAAGAGCATCATATTCATCATCTATGGCTTTTTTCCAAACAAGAGAGGCAAGAGCCTCACGAACACAGGTTGGTTTAGTTTCTACAACATACACCTTAGGCTTATAAATGCCATTCACAGATCTAGTAGTCATTCGTGATTGAGTATTAGGTGTAGCAGTTGGTGAGAGAGGAGCTGATGCTGTCTCAACAAAAGAGTCAGAAGTCTAATATGATTGGGTTTGTATCTGATTAGAATGAGTTTGTATCCAACAAGAATCATTAGTAACGGAGCAAGGAATATTAGACATAGTGCACAGGTGAGACACGACATGAATGACAGGTGAAGACACTTGAACAAATGAATAGGAAGACATAGGAGATGACTGAACAGAAGATAATTTGGAATATGGAAACTCATGCTCATTGAACAAGACATCTCTTGATATATATATACTCTTCCAGTAGGATCCCAACATTTGTAGCCCTTATGAAAGGCACTATATCTTAGAAATACGCACTTTACATACCGAAAATCCAATTTGTGTTTATTGTACGGTCGAGTTACAGGGAAGCAAATACATCTAAAAGTTATAAGAGGTTTGTAGTCAGGAGATCTGTCAAATAACTTCTCAAATGGTGAGAGTCTTCCAAGAGACTTGTTGGGCAAAAGATTAAAGAGATACACTACTGTATGAAAGGCCTTTACCCAAAATTTTAGAGGAAGAGAAGCATTTGCCAGTAAGGTTAATTGGATTCAGTAATAGTGCGATGCTTCCTTTCTGCCAATCCATTTTGTTCATGAGCGTATGGACAACTGAGTCTATGAACAATACCACAATCTTGTAAGAATTTTCCAATCTTAAGAAATTCAGCACTATAATTAGATTGAAGAGTTTTGATCTTGTAATTTAACTGCAACTCAACAATCTTCTTAAAATCTAGAAATACATTAAACATTTTAGACTTTGAGTGAAGAGGATAAAACCATGTATATTTGGTGCATGCATCAGTAAAGTGCACATAATACTTCTAGCCAGTGAGAGATGTGTGAGGTGAAGGATCCCAAATGTCAGTGTGTACAAGTTCAAGAGGATAAGAATACACATAAGTGGATAAGGAGTAAGGTAGTTTATGAGCTTTACCAAAACAACAAGTATTACAGAAATCAATCACTGACTTTTTATTACCATTGTAGGACATATTACAGGTTTGAATGACTTGAGTAACAACAGGTGCAGCTAGATGCCCTAACCTATTATGCCAAAGAGAAAATGTAGAACCAATAGATACACACTTTGAACATGAATCAGAAACAGAATTACAATTGGTAGTAGGTGACACTGAAGTATAAGCAATATAAGTAGTTGGTTGAGAATGTTGTGATGAGCAGGACGACTGTGATTCAGAGGGTTGAATTTTTAAGGAGACACCATGTAGATTGGAGTGATGACACTTGAGACAACCCTTGAAGAAGATTTGGTTAGTTTGCAGGTTCTTAATCAAACAAACATTAGAAAAGAAGGCTATTAGCATATCATTATCAAGACATAACTGTGGAATGCTAATAAGATTTTTTGAAATTTCAGGAACATGAAGAATATCTTTGAGTTTCAATCTGTATTGTGAACGAGGAAGAACAGAAGTAGATTGACTAGTGCACTGAACTAATAAACCATTTCCATTACCTACAAAGAGTTTATCCATACCTTTTTTGGTTGCCTTGTCAATGATATTGCTATCATCATAGGTGACATGGCTGGTAGCTCCATAATCCAGTTACCAATCTGGATTTGCTACACACTCATTTGTAGCTACCAAGGCAGACTGATCACCCTTATTAGATTTATCAGACAGAGAAAGACCTTGGAAGGATTCATCATACTTGAACCAACAACCCGCAGCTCGATGGCCTTTCGTTTCACAGAGCTGACACTTTACACCAGAAAATCCAGATAGCGAGCCAGAGGAAGTAGAATCTCAATCACCACGACATCCATGGCCTTGATTGAAATGACCGCCACCACGAGATCTACCACCATCTCTGTTGGAAGATTTGTTATACGCGAGATTAGCAGTTGTAGCCACCACTTTTTGATGCTTCTCAATTCTGGCTTCTTGAGCAAGTAGAAGAGATTTGATATCATCAACCGAATACAGATTGATTCTTGTAGTAATAGCCGTGACCCAAGAATCATACTCATTAGAGAGACCCTAAAAAATGGCCTCAATATAATCAGATTCACTGACAGGGTGACCGATGCCAGCAAGAGCATCAGTGATGCTTTTAATCTTAAGAAGATAATCATTAGCAGAGAGATTACCTTTCTTGGTACTCTTGAGCTGCGATTTGAGTTGTCGGATCTTCGCACGAGTTTGAGTGGCGAAATGACTCTGAACCTTTTCCTAAATCTAAAGAGAAGACTCACAACCTATGACTCTAGTAAGCATCGCATCGGTCATGGAACATGAGATCCAAAATGTCAGCAATTGATCTTGACATTCCCAGTCTAGATATTCAGGATTAACCATTGATCCATGTGGATCGATAGGATCAACGATATGATGCAAATGAGGGGTGACTTCTTTTTCGATGAAGCTTTGAAGATTGTGACCACGAATGGAGAAAGAATCTGGTGTTTCCATATGAGAAAGTTGTTTTTGTCTAGCTTAATTGAGACGAGATGAGAGAACGTGATAATTTCCTTCTTGGAGGTAGCAATGAACTAAGATAAGCTTGTTGTAGATGATGGCGACATAGCTTCTTTGTTTCCAAGCTTTGATACCATAAAGGATATTAGTGTGAGGTGGAAGACAGAAGGAAAATGAGAATGATGTATTATTCTCTTCATTACTGTGCATACACGTATATATAGAGATAGAGTCAGAGTCATGAGTTGGTTATAGTCAAACTAACTTAGTTACAAAGTTTGTTATTCGTGTTAACTATCTAACTACTTGATTACACTATCACGGGGTACTGGGTCAAACTTGAACCAAACCGGTGAGTAAGTGAAAATTTTAGGCTTATTTACATGAAATCTTAAAGAAAAAGTAAACGAAAAATTGATTTTCTTTTTTTAAAAAATAGGGCTGGTTTAGACCAGATCGATTTAACCATTGATTTGGCAGTTCCGGCCAAACAGCTGGTTCAAGTTTCAAAACCTAAATATATATACAAATAATTGTCAAATATCAATGATTCATATCGATTCAGTAGTAGTAAGTTCAAACTAATTGTTTTATAAAGCTACTCCCTTTGTCCAAATTACAAGAGATTCTAACTAATTCACATGTATGAATAAAAATAGTTAAAAACATCTAATTTATTATAAAACTTCAGTGATTCTCAATATTCCCTTATTAGTCATACTAAAATCCAATATTTCCTTATTTGTGAGATCTTATAGATATGAATGGACATTTGCTTGTTAATTCTAATACTGGAATAGGTTGCTTTATGTATCCAAAAAAAAAATCCAATATCATTCTAATATTTTACTCTCTCTCTCTCTCTATATATATATATATATTAAATATGGATATATTGAAAAAAATATTTAATACTTATTACAACTATAAAAACTTGTTATAAAAAGGATGAAAATTTCTTATAAAAGCAAAACAAAGGAAGTAATATTATAATGTTTTATAATTTTTTTAATTTTCTATCATGTAATATTATGAACTGTGCACTTCAAATTTAGTAGTTTAAATTTATTAATTTATTTATGTTTACAATAAGTATTTTATAAATATTAAATATAAACTATCCATTTTTTAATCTAAAGGTGGAAATAAGAATATAAGGGGAAAAAAGAGAGAATCCAGTCCCCATAAAATGCCTTATATAAAATGAGGAGGAGGAAAAGGAAAAATCTTAATTAAATTCAATTAAAAGATACTAAAATCTAGATTCATGCCTATACTTTCAACAAATTTTTAATTAGATCCAGAGGAATAATAAGGGATTTCTGAATCTTGTAAATTTACATCTAGCTATACACAAAAATTTACTAGTATATTCTCTATCCTAAATTAGAAATGGCTCTTTCTCGACTGCGTGCCCTATTTTTCCTCTATCCTTCTCACTCACCCCTCTCATCATGACGCCTCCTTCCTTTTCGATGACTCTTCTACACCCCTTTATCTCCTCTTCATGATTTCTCAATTAGGTTTCGAATTCTTTAGGAAAAATATTTTGTCTTTATTTTTCTCTTTCAATTTATGGCACGTAATTGAGGCAGCAGAAACAGAAGTATATATAAATGTAATTTTTTAATTTAATAATTTATTAAAGCTTTCCCATGAGCTTGATTTAATATGAGTGCTACATGGTCAAAAAAGTTTAGGGGGAATTATAAGGTCAAGAAGTCCCAGTAATAATATGTGAAGTATTCTCGTTTGGTACATTGAAACCTTTCATTACATGTTCCCTATTTATTATTTAGACTTCTTAGTATTTAGGTTCCTTTCTTGAGACCTCGATTCCCAAATAAAAAAATGGATAAGTAACCAAATATCACCACCTCCCTCTGTTTTATTTAATCAAGGGAGACCAATCTTTCTTAGGAGTTAATATAACTTTTAGTCCCTCAAGTTTCACCAAATTTTAGTTTTGGTCCCTTAAGTTTGAAACATGTGGTTTTGGTCCTTTAAGTTTACTCTATTAATAGTAGTTAGTTCATCAAATTTGGAACAGATGGTTTTAGTCCCTCAAGCTTACTCTGTTCATAATAGTTGGTTCCATTAAGTTTGAAAAGGATTTATTAATACCATAAAATAGCTTATGTTGTATACTTATTAGACAGTTGAGGGACTGAGTTATTTAATGGTGAGCTAGTAAATGTAGGGTTATGATGATTTGTGAGCAGAGTAAACTGTCTTAAGTTGACGGTCAACTTAAAATAACATGTCAATTGTCATAATAAGCATGCCACATAAGCTATTTAATAATATTAACTAGCCTTTTTTAAAATTGAGGGATAAACTATTATGCATAGAGTAAATTTGAGAAACCAAAACCACATGTTCCAAACTTGAGGAACCAACTGCTATGAACAAAATAAACTTGAAGGACAAAAACTATATATTTCAAACTTGAGGGACCAAAACCAAAATTTGATGAAATTTGAGGGACCAAAAGTTATATTAACCCCTTTCTTAGGTTAGGAAGGGGAAAAAAAGATTTCACTCCTCTCAATAAGCACACTTCCTAAAATTTAAATTTATTTTCACCTGTGATGAGGCGTATTAATTTTATCACTTCCCTCCCTATAAATATGTATCATATATAGCATGCGAACCATGATATATATTGAGTCTGAGTTGATAAAGCTCAATGTCTTTCGAAGCCATGTTATTTGGAAACATAACAATACCCATCTGTACTCTCCTTTTTACCTTTTCCTTTCCATATGGGTTCTTGTTCTTAATTCTGAAACCAAGGAAACCATTTCAGAAACCGCCCCCACCACCAGGTCCTCGGGCTTTGCCACTCATTGGAAACCTCCACATTTTGGGCAAAAGCCCTCATAGGACTCTTCAGTCCTTGGCCAAAACATATGCCCCGATCATGTCCCTGAAATTAGGACAAATCCCAGCCATTGTGATATCTTCTTCTGAAACTGCTGAACTTATCCTCAAGACAAACGACATCGTTTTTGCAACTCGTACGAGAAATCAAGCTACTGATATCCTCTCGTATGGCTTCCAAGGCACTGCTTTTGCTGACTATGGCCCATACTGATGCCATGTAAAGAAGCTGTGTACTGTAAAACTTCTGAGCGCAACAAAAGTTGAGTTCTTCGCCTCTATGATGAGGGAAGAGCTTAGTTTAATGGTGAAGTCTCTTGAAGTGGCCTCATCTTCCAAACAGATCGTGGACCTCAGCGAAACCTTGAATAATCTTATGGAGGATATAGGGTTTAAAATGAACTTTGGTCCTAATACTGAAAAGGATACCGAAACCAGTTACAAGAAGCTTGCTCGACAGGGAATGAATCTTGTTAGAACTTTTAACATGGCAGATTATTTGCCTTGGCTCCGGCCTTTTGATCCCCAGGTTCGTATTAAATACATCACACAGTTAGTAGAGTTTTAATAAGAGTAACATTGTTCTTTGCTTCACAAGGGTTCAGTTAACAAATACTCTTTCCAATTTTTAATATAAGACAGTTAATTTTTTTTATAGATTAAGGAAATTAAACAAGTTAACTACTAAATCTTATATGGGAAGAAATATATAATATTAGCTAAAGTTAATAAGTTGAACACCGATTATTTGCCTTAGCTACGAACGTCTTGATCCCCATGTACCGGGTTCGTATTAAATATATCACACTCGTTACTATAATTCTAACAGCAGCAGCAGCAGCTACAGCTAGCATTGTTCTTTTGCTTCACAAAGCTTAAGTAAATAACTAATACATGAAATAGATTGAGGATATGACTGAAAATCATTAATAAGTTGAACATTGAATGAATTATGAGCTGTACGGTTAGATTTAGCTAATAAGCCCATGGGCTTATCTTCATTATGAAATATGCTAAAATTTATATAAAATCCCATGAAGCTTTCGTGTTGTGTTTTAATTTATATATGGTGTCCACGCTCTGTTTAATTAAATGACATCAAACTCTTGTTATATAAGGGAATTAAAAGACGGATAAAGAAATGCATTAAAGCAGCTGATGAAGTTCTAGAAGCTAATGAATGGGCGAGAGAAAGCTCAAAAGGGAGCCAATGAACATGAGAACTGCAACAATAGCTTCATAGATATATTGCTCTCTCATGTGCACCAACCTATAGGCTTGCAAGATAACCAAGAATTAGTCATTGATCGAGTTTCAGTGAAGGCTATACCTGTAGTGGAAGGGTCCAATGTTGTGGTGGAGTGGGCTTTATCAGAACTCATAAGGAACCAAAGGGTGATGAAGAAACAGCAACATGAGATCCAAAATGTTGTGGGAATGAAGAGAATGGTGGAGAAGAATGACTTGTCCAAGTTAACTTACTTGGATTTAGTAATGAAGGAGAGTTTAAGGTTGCACCCCGCTGGATCTTTTAACCCTCGAGAGGCAAGAGAAGATGTTATAATGGATGGTTATTACATAGAGAAGAAGACATTGGTATTGGTGAACACATGGAGCATAGGTCGGGATACTAAAGCTTGGTCGGATAATGCAGACATGTTTTATCCAGAAAGATTCTTAAATAACGATGTGGATCTGAGGGGACGTCACTTTCAATTCATACCATTTGGTTCAGGTCGTAGAAAATGTCCTGGTATGCGATCGGGTCTAACCCTGGTTAAACTTGTTGTGGCTCAATTGGTTCACTGTTTTGATTGGGAGCTTCCGTATGGGATTGAGCCTGAAGAGTTGGATATGGAGGAGAAATATGCATTCCCAACGGCAAGAGCTCGTCACTTACTAGCCATACCTCTTGTCGTGTACTAGCCAAGTGAAGTGATTGATTGCACCATATTTTTATATGTTATTTTGTGATGAATTTGGGGATTTTATCATATTAATTGAGCTAAAAATGTATTATTTGTGATAATTTTGGATTGATGAATGATTACATAAAAAGTGTGAAAATGAGATAAAATTGTCAA
>JBAGKO010000003.1:19888025-19918503 GCA_037177275.1 Acacia concinna | reverse complement strand
TCTCTTCATCTTCTAATAATTTGAGGAGTCACTATATTTAGCCATAACAAATTATATCAATAAAATATATATCACAACTTTTTTTTTACTTAAAAAGAATAAAAATTTTGGAAAAGACTTTCAGCGGTGACATTTATATGTCGACGCTGAAAGTATAAAAGTCGCCGCCGAAAGTGTAACTTTCAACAGCGACTTTTATTGTCGCCGCTGAAAGTGGTTGCCGAAACTCTTTTTTTTTTTTTTTTGTAGTGATGAGATCCAAAATGTTGTGGGAATGAAGAGAATGGTGGAGGAGACAGACTTGTCCAAGTTAAGTTATTTGGATTTAGCAATGAAGGAGAGTTTAAGGTTGCATCCCGCTGGGTCTTTCAACCCTCGAGAGGCAAGGGAAGATACTATAATGGATGGTTATTACATAAAAAAGAAGACATTGGTGTTGGTGAACACGTGGAGCATAGGTCGTGATCCTAAAGCTTGGTCGGATAATGCAGACGTGTTTTATCCAGAAAGATTCCTTAATAACGATGTGGATCTAAGGGGAAATTAAATCACTTTCAATTCATACCATTTGGTGCAGGTCGTAGAAAATGTCCTGGTATGCGAATGGGTCTAACACTAGTTAAACTTGTTGTGGCTCAATTGGTTCACTGTTTCGATTGGGAGCTTCCTTATGGGATTAAGTATGAAGAGTTGGATATGGAGGAGAAATATGCATTCCCAATGCCAAGAACTCGTCACTTACTAACAAAACCATCTTGTCGTTTACATGCCAAGTGAAGTGATCCAATGAATAACCTTCATATGTATCACTCATCTATAAATAAGTGCGCCAATCTTTATGTACCATTTACAACAATATCACTTGCTTTGGTGTGTTAAAAAAATGTTATGTTTTCTCCTATACATGTGCGCGCGCGCGCGCAAGCATTTTCTATGGGTAGTATATGTCTGTGTGATAGTTTTGTACTGTTCACATATACAATTTTATGTTGCGACTTGTGAGAAACTATATCTTAAAAAAGTACAAGGTATACGCATTTTTATTCAAAGATAGCTGTGTGTATTTTTATTCAATAATAATAATAATAATAATAATAATAATAATAATCATGATCATATATTGATAATACATAAAATTAGCCGCTGGTAAGTGGCCTGGAAACTCGGAGAGATTCATCAACATACAAACGAACTCGTTGAGATTTGAAATCCATAGTGACAAAAGAAGGTGGAACCACTTTGATCTCTACTCCTTCCTTCTGTTCCTTCATCTTTTTCTATGCTTCTTCTACTCTTATTCCCACCAGCTCCGGCCATCTTGTTTTCGTCGCCCTATTTTCCCCCAGTACTTGATCATAATTCCCTGCAGTTTCATATTCATATATATATATATATATATATATATCATACTTAATTCTAGTTCATATTCTCAATTTCAGTAGTAAATGAAATGAATGAATTAGAAGCAAGATAAATTACTTGGCAATGGTTGATTAGGTTGCTCTGGAGGAGGTTTCACTCTTTCATGAACAAGTTTTGAAGAAGATGAAGATTATGTTTCAGGTGATCGAGTTGCTTATTTTATACTTTCGCTTATATATAATCTAATCTGTGTGCTTGAGTGCCATTTAGCATAAACATGCCCTTCGACGGTGTTCCTTAAGCTAATTACTCCCCCCTCCTTAATATAAAAGTTATTTTATTGTTTTATTTCTTCATTAAAGTGGATTTTATATTTAGAATGGGGGCAACACATTGGAGTATTGTTACAAAATCACAAAATCATAAGATGATACAAGTTGTCTCGTGGCTGCCGACAGTATATTCGATCATTGGAACAAGTACGAGATGTTGTATTGTTGTTGCCGACACAGTATATTTTATCATTGGAGTATGCTACGGGTACTCTATAAAAACCAAGTTAAAGCAGGGCGAGTAAAACGGCCTTGTCGTGGGGCTATCAAATAAAACTAAGCTAAATACATTATAGGGTAATTAACCTAGGTCAATCTGTATGTGGAGTCTATATTTAATTCCCAAGTAATTAAATAACAAATTAATCAAGGAGTATGAGATGTAGGTTTCATCTAACTAATTAAACTAAAAGAACTACTTGTTTATGGATTTTTCAATGTCTAAGATGAGTGTGTGAGTGTGTGTAAATGCAAGAAATGAATGTCTTACGTGAATGATTCCACTAACCTTTCTTGTCCACTTTTTATATTGAGTTGTTACCTTAACTAAACAAAAGGACTAACAAGGAACTTTGCTAATCAATACTCCTAACTTCTCAATTTAATCTAAACCTACACTCAATTCATCAATTAGAAATATCTTGAAGTGCTTAGATTCATAAGATCCTATCTACCTCCAATTAATTCTAGAAACCTATTAGATAATTGATTTCAAGAGAATAGAGGAAATGCAATTGAATAATAATGAAAGTGTTATAGTCCAATTACAATCAAACAGTATAAATCTAACACAAGTATCATCATCTAAACCATAATCAAATGATTACAATCCTCATCTAAGTATACAAATCATAACTTCTAGAAACCTAGAATCACAATCTGCATATTTAGAGAGTAGAAGATGAAATCAAGAACACAGAACTCTCCTTAATGGCTTAAGAACTCAAGCTAGCTTCATATTCACCATTAGACAAAGAGGATCAGCAACTCATGATCTGGAAATCAAATCCACCGCACCTCAAATCTCCAACAGCCATTGCAGAAACAGAGTCGAGCAACTGGAATTCTGCAGACAGATGGAGGAGATCGGTGGTGTAGTGAAAGAAGAAGGATTGAATCGGTGGAAGTGGATGAAGTCGGTGGAGAGAGAATGAGATTGCGCCTCTGGTTCTGGAATTTCCAAGAGAGGAGAAAAAAAAACGCCACTCACTGAAGAGGGTAACTGAATGAATAAAAATGTCCTCCCTCCGTGTGCGAGGTATGGTTTAGGTGAAGACATTGGGTCTAAGAGCGTGTTTGAAAGCTGGTAATTGTCCAAGAATATTAATGGACAAAATCCTTCAGCCACCGCCGAACAATGCCTTAATAATTCTGCAATCTCATCTTTACCCTTCATTAAGCTCCAATGTACCATGTCATCATCTACAATTAAGATGCAAATAAGTAATATCATATGTTCACAATTAAAGAAAATAATAGAAATTAAAAATGTTATTTAAAATATCACAATTTAACCAATTAAATATTCAAAATACTCTTATATTTAAATCTCATATTAATACTCAATCACACCCAAAATACACAATTAAATCACACAAAAGCTTAAAATTAATCATAGAAAGATATCCAAATATTTGACTCTATTAGTGAGATGATAAACTATCTCACCTCTCATTATTTAATTATTCATTTATTGTTATAGTTCTTGAATTATACTCCCTCTGTTTTGTAAATAATATACTACGTATCTTTTAAAAGGGAGTAATCAAATATGTGTTGATTATACTAATAGTATTTTCTTTGACTAAGACCCCCGAAGACGCGTGGCATTTTATTTCATTATTACACTTGGTGGTTGGAGATATGGGCTTTTTGAATTATTGACTATTCCTTCCACCAGATCCCGCAGCCGTGAACATATTCAATTATCGCTTTGAGAATATTTAATTAATATAAAATATTACTTTAATTTTTTCTTTTAGAGCTTGGTATACGTTGATTTAAATTAGAAAAGTTCAAGAATTTCAATAAAAAATTAATTAAACCAACAACTAAGTTTTAATTTCGTTATATTTCTTTTATGGGTAAAGTAATTTTTTAAAACTAAAACAGAGCCAGTTGGGTGAGAGCCACTTGGAGAAGGTAAGGAGCTCAAGATCATATTTGTTTAAAATAATTCTAATACATATTTGTTCAAAATTTTCAATATAATATAAAAATTTATGAATTTTTATAATACTGTAATAATTTAAATTTTCAAATTTTTTATCATATTTATTGAAACTTATTTATTTATTATTCTTTTAATTAAATAAAAACATATTTCTTTATTTTTTTCCCAACAATGCCATGATTGAAAACATATTTGAAAGGTATATTTTTATTCATCATATGTTACTAATAATGTTTTGAGATATTATATAACATATTAATTTTAAATTTTAAAATTTTTAAGCATTTTTGCCCAAACATTTATAAATACCTTTATTTAATTATTCATCTATTAAAAGAATTAATCAAATTTTTAATTATGTTTTCCATGTATGCATTAATTAAATTAATTAAGTATTTATCTCAATATAGAAATTTTTTTACATATAACTAATAATTAAAAAATTAATTAAGAAAAGAAAAACAAATCTTAAATAACTTTAAAACTTTTATCCAAAATTAAGGCATTAGTAACATGAAGGGTAAATTAGTAAATAAAATTTATTAGTTAAAAAATAAAGAATCTTAACAGAGTTAACAATTCAAACTTAAATGTATATTTTTAAAAAGAAGGGATGTCTGTATAATTTAAGGCAACACGCAAGGTTATCGTATTTACTTTCTTTGACCATGATTGGGATGTGGATCTCAAGAAAAGATGCCAATGAAACTGGTGATCTCTTCACCAAGGGAGCCTTATCATGCATGATATAGGGATTCATTATATACTATTCTCTAGTATACAAATAACTAAATTACGTTATTCGAAAAGTTGGGCTAAATTTGCTTAAACACAATCAATATGTAAAAATACAAATAGTTTACTTTCTTAAAACATCCTTATTTATGGTCTATAAATGTAGGCCAGGCCACAGGCCGCCTGTCCTATTTCCACCCTTATTTATGGACAAGGTGAGTGGGTGAGGAAATGAGTAAAACAACGGAGATAAGAGGGATTGAGTGGGAAAAAAGAGATGAAAGATACATAATTAATTAGGGGTAAAATTAAAAAAAATTAAATGATAAAAGAAAACAAATCTATATCACATGTAAAAAACCAGACCCACTCACACAATTGAACTACTATAAAAATTCATTCATGTGGTGCTTTTTTTTTTTTGGGTAAATATGTGGTGTTTTTCAAATACTACAAATCTGTTTTTTTTTTTTTGGCATATGCCTCATGTGGTACACTCCATAGAAGTTTGGAATTTTTCTTTTTGCCACATTGCTTTTTTTTTTTCCCCTCCTCTAGTTGGCACCTCCAAATCCAAATCTAATTTAAAAGGGCCATGTCTTTTTTCCTCTTCAAGTAGATTGAAACATGAACAAGAAGAACCACTAAAAGTTCTAAAATTTTTATACCAATTTGGAAGACATTATTATATATAGATGCAAACACAATATATATAGATAAAAAAATCTAATAGAATGTAACTCAAATATCAAATTGGATGCAAACAAAGAACAAATATACAAAATAACTACATATTGTTACAAAAATTGTGAATAGAGAAAGATCACCTAAGGTATTTGTCTTATTAAATATTCACATCATTCCTCAATAATTTCATTGACTTGATTTTTAGACAAACTATCAGCTCATTTACCTTGAAAATACTACATACACAAAGTGATTAACAAATCAAATTAAAATCACCAAAAATTTATATCTAGTTATCAATTAAGTTTAAAACACAATGTCAATTTAAACTAAAATTACTTGTTGAGGAATAAAAGTTTCGTTATTGGTAATTATGTCCTTCATAAATGTCATTATGTAATACCCACAATCAACATTGTTAGATTGAAATAGGCATTGCAACAATATAATAAGAAGCTGTTTTAGTTTATGAATAAAAATCGTATAATAACAAAATTATAGTAAATGATGTTATATATCATAATCTTCTCCCAATCGTAGCTATTGATAGGGTCAGGAGATTTAGCATATGAGAGATTGACGGATGCTCGACATGCAGTTAGTGGACTTACAAAACAAAATATGAATTGATTAGTTTTGTTTATTCATTCAACCACAGAAAAAAAAAAATACACATACAATACCCTTACCTATTGAATAAAAGCTTTATATCGGGACGGTCTCATGGTAAACCATTTTTTAAAGGATCTAAATAGTAAATACAAGGGTCCATTGTATCCGCTGGCTTAATTACAATCAATATCCAGTGTTGGCTAAGTTATTTTGAAAATATTTTATCAACATGTTAAAATTCTGGTGAAAAAAATAAAAATAATACATTAAAATGCTATGAGCATAACTTACCCTACATTATATGTCACTAAAAACTACATATCAGCATTAGTCACTCTCTCTGTAAAATATTGACTAAGTGCATTGGACTATAGTTATAAATCTACTTTGCTACCATGTTGGCCAACGACAAATGGGTTGGCAAATATGAAACGTGACTTCTTATTGTTTCTCATAACTTCATGATGTAGGTTCCTTTGTAGGAAACCTAAAATTTGATTAAAACTAATAAAGTAAGTGGTAAACATGTATCAATAGTGTTAGATAGTAATGATAAAGTACCTAATCTAGATATTAATAACCGAAGCAGAAAGCAATCCATGACCGAGCATATCACTTAGTAGGTCCTCTGTGACATATTCTTCAAGTCTAGATAGATTGTAGATGGGACTATCAAAAGGTAATGTCAGTGATGATCCTCCTTTAAGCATAGCAAGCGCAATATTGAGGAGTTGGTTGATATAGGAGATTATCTTAGTCTGGCTTCTATAACCTTTAGTAGTGGCCTAGCCTCTTTGGCCGTTTAGTGCCGTTGTGGAGCACTTTAAAATTTTTCCTTGCTCTTGAACTTTCTTCCCTTTATAACAAGAAGCCTACAAAAGTAATGAAATCTCATCATCATGTAATTTTAGATGGAAGACAGACAAAGTATAAGCAATTGTAACATCAGTATCTTTTGAAATGGCTTTATCAGATGTGTTGGCTATACAACATATCCCCCAACAACGTCTCTAACCATAACTTCATCATCTGGAGAAGGGATGAGCAAGAACACATTTTCGTCGGTGCAAAGATTGACCTTACTTTAAATGTGTTATTGGGTAAGGTGGAATTGTGGAATGTCTTATTATTGTAATTAAACACAACCCCAACAACAACTGTGATCTTAGATTGTTCCACGTAAAGTTTGCATGTGGATTCACTCTGTGAAAAATAGAGTTAATACATTATATTCCTAAAAACCACAAATTTGTAATGTAACAAAATGTTAAATATAGAGGACATTATTTACTAAAGAAATAGTGACTTTAGGAAAAGAAGGACAACTGTCCTTCATACTTGGGCTCTCGCTTGTTAGGACACTGGGTGGTACCTTGGACTGCACTATATTTTCAATCTTACTCATCAACATTTCATTGATACAGCTTTGTTGTTCAAGTTGTTCTTGCGTATTCTTCTAGAACCAATCCATCTACTCCCTCAGATGCTTTATCTCATTACTGCTGGAGTGTTTTTGCCATCTGAAGTATTTTGTCTGTGTCACTCTAAAACCAGTATCTCAGACATGCCTGGTATACTTAGGTACTGCTAGTGGCAAGTGTAGGGAATGTTATAAACCATTAATATCACTGGCCATGTACTGTGTGTACTACTTTGAATTCTGTGTGAGTTTATTCCATTAGCTGACAGTGCAAGGCGTAGGTTTCTTGTGTTGTTCGTAAGTCATGGTACTCATGATTTATTTTCTTTCATTGAGGAACATCTGTAGGGTGTTTAAGCTTTGTGTCTTCAATTCTTTCATCTACATGCCATGTCAACTGCTTAGCAATTTCTGCATTGCTGTAAAGTGATAAAGTGCCTATTTTATAATTAATAGATATAAATTTTGGAATGAAATATATTAAATTTATAAATATTTTATATCTATTTAGTTTGTTTAAATATATTTTTCCCTAAATCTAATCATAAGATAAAAATAATCTTTTATGCAGAATCTATTTATATATTTAATTTTTTACAAGAAAGAGAAAAAGGAAAAGGATTTAAAAAGACTAAAGCCAATAATAATATATGTGTATATTGTGGGTCCCATATTATATTGTAAAGAAATCAATTAAATGAAGGATTGCTGTGCATAAAAAGAGATAGATTGATTATCATATAATATAATATATTAGATATTGCAATCTGAACAAAAGAAGAATCAGAGGGTTGCAACGACGAGCTATTCACGCAAATAGACATATACACGACGCTGCAGGGAAGCTATTCACGCAATATATGAATATATATTGGCACGGTTCACGAGAGAAGTTATATTCACGCTGATGCGAGAGGAAAAAAAGAGAAAGACGCTGCAGGATTTTTCACAGAAGATCGATTAACGAAGACATATACGCAGAGGCAAGAAGAATTTTGCAATTACAAGAGGGACAAAGAGTTCGAGACTCCAAAAAGGTGATTCTACTCTCTTGAAGTTTTTCTTATTCTTATTAATCTGCTGAGGAATTTTAATGATGTTCTTATTTGCTATTATGTCTATGAGTTTCTAAATTCTTTAGTTGGGGTAGGAATGTAGCCCAACGAGGAAGTTATTTTTCTATTATTATGTTTTGACTCTTTTTATAAGATTTTCATGAATTTGTTTTGATTTTTGATGATTATATTTATTTCTCTCCTTCTTCATTTGTTTGGTTGGCTACTATAGAATCTTATATATGGGTAATCTTATGGACTGGGAGGTGAAGAGAGAATCTAGATCTATAGAAATATTAGGGATAATTCTAAATATTTGTGGTGATAAAAACTATAGCTTTAGGGTTTAATTAATTGTGTGGGTGTCGTGGGAACGAGCTCAACATTAATTAAAAAGGGACTAATAATTCGGGAGAAAAATAGTTGTAATTATAATTAATTAATTAAAAAGAGTCAACTCAAACAATAGGGATTAGCAACTCATGGGTGAAATCCTCAACCCTAATGTTTTAAATTGATTTTTAGCGTATTAGAATACCCTTTTCTTCTTATTTAAATCTCATTTGAATTAGTAAATTATAAACTCCTTGTGTGTATGACCTTAGAATACTATGATTATTACTACATCGATCTCATACACTTGTGGGGGCGATCATACAGTTGCAAGAATCTTAGGATAATGGGATAAAACCTTCAAAAGATTTTTGCCTTTCTTTCTCATCTGATATGAATTGCATTTAGGGCACTTATCTAACGTTGCATACTGATTCTTAAATAATATGCAATCGTTAGGGCATGCATGTATTTTTTCATAACCCATACCAGTTGTAGAGCAAAGAATCTACGTCTTGTTCGGAAGTTCATTTTTTTTCTAGAAGCATATCTTGTAAAGGTTCAAGTAGTGCCATAAAACTAGAATAACTCAACACATAGCATGCTTTAAAGTTGTACAATTTCAGTACTGCTAGTAATCTTGTGTATTTTGTACAACTGGTATATAATGGTTTCTCTATATCACCTTTCAACATGTCAAATTCTTTAAGACAATTATCAAGCAACCATTCAATTGCATTTAGCATTTCTTCAAGACTATCATCCTCATTAGCATTTCTTCAAGACTATCATCCTCATCAAACATAAATGGGTCAAATTCATTCGAAGGTCCACTCGTGTCATGAACCCATTCCTTACGTACATCATACATCTCAACATGCCTTGTCTATTTTGTGTATGATTGATCAATTACATGACAAATTAAATGATCAAACAAATCAAGTTGACTAATACTCTTTTCAAAACAACAAATTAGACAAGCACGCAAGATTTTGTTGGGATTATTTGTATGCTCTATTGTAAAGTTAATAAACTTTTTCACCCCATCTATATATTCTCTTAAACAACGATTATAGGACATCCATGTTCGATCCATCTATACACCTAACTTCAATAATAATTGTTTTAACATACAAGTAATTGCTAAAATAAATTTTTTAACATGAAATTATTTCCTAAAATAATTGCTAAACTAAATTTAATGAAATTAAATTATTTACTATGCTACTTTGAGATATACTAAATATTATATATTTTCATGAACGCTCACCATTAAAATTAAATATCCTACTCCCTCTCATAAATATAAAAATAAGACTTAATTCTTGAAGTCTAAATTAAGATTATTATGTAAGTTGGTTATTTATAATTATAAAAAATTCAAAATTTCCCGGTCAATATAAATATATATGGTCACGCCATACTTTTAATTGTTGTTTCTTAAAATCTAAAGACCACATACATTAAAAAGTTGAATTGAACTTTGATTTCTTATATTATTATACTATTTTTAATATCATGGGCCAAGCATTAGACATATGGGTTAAAAGAAAAAATTAATTAGTGAGAAAATATGGGTTGTGTCGAAAATATTTAAAATATTTATAGTAATGTGGATATTTTTCTAATTTTGGTAATTTAGATTCAAACAATTAATATATATATTTAGCACATTGTAAAAGTTCCGCGCTTAATCTTATCCCTTTCAGGTACGGCTTCGGACGATGCAATGTATGTTAATTTAGACCCCTACCTTACAAAGCCCACCTGTAAAAATACGCTCTACTATACATATGGAATTAAAATTAAAAAATATTATTCAGAAAAATAAAGTTATTTTATCACACGAAAATCATAAATAATCACAGGAAAAAGTACGATAGGAAGAAAAATGAATTTAAAAAAAAAGTCCATAATACTAAAAAAAAAGAGATTAGCTGCAATTAAAGTAATACTAGAACCTCTTTAGGACATTTGATTTTCTCACTATGCATTTAACTAAATATTCAGTAGAGATTTCAATTAATAAATAAATTCGCTTTCACGATTCACAATAACGCAAGATCACTAAAGCAGCATTAAGGTTTCTAAAAGGCATGTACAATATAATAATACATACAAGATCCATAGAAATCAATAATAAAAACAAGAAAAATGACAACAATAAGTTCGAAACTTCTAGTTTTGATATGTGGGATAGTCAATGTTGGTGAACATGTTAACAAAAGAAAAGAAACACAATTAAGAAGAGAAAAAGTTCAGCATATCTTTTTAGTGGGAACCAAAATATGAAAAAAGGGCAAAGAAGCAATCATCACGTTCGAGAGTAGAAGCAAATGGAACCAAAAGTAAGAAATGATAATTGTGTAGCTCAACCTTTAAAGGAAATGAAGTTGTAAGAAGAGATGCGAAGAAGAAGAATAGAATTATGAGAGCAAAGATGCAGAAGTAAAAATGAAAGAGAGAGCGAGAGTGAAAAAAATAAGGCAAGAGAGAGATAAGTAAAGGAGGGAAAGCCCACTAATACATGTGTGTGAGAGTGGGTGTGTGGGGGGCCTATTGTAGGTTACCCTATTGTGGCTAGGTGGACCCTATTGGGGTGCTTGTCTATAAGGTCTCATGACCCAGCTAGGGGGAATAGACCCCACAGCTGGGTCATAGGCGCCCCCTATTGGTTCGCTCGCTCCAGCCAATGTTCCAACAAGGGGCGTTATGCCTCAACTCACCAAGGGCTGACATGTAAGTTGAGGGAATTATCCCTAAGCTCTTTTTCTTCCTTTTGCTTATTGTGTCTGCCCCCATGTGAACTAAGGTAAGGTTGGACTTTTTTTCTAATTTCTATTTTTATAAAATATCTTCTTTTAGTAATATTAACATCATTGGGGCTTGTATGAAAAACCGCCCTATTTTTTTTTTTAATTTTTTAAAAAAATTATGATGTATCATATGACTTTTTGTGACGTTTTTTTTAAAAGAGTGCCACTATAGATGAATACCATTTGTGGCACTCTTTCAAAAAAATGCCACATTTGCTTCTGCTGTGTTCCAAAAAAAAACTTCATGTAGCATTGTTTTTAAGAAATGTCACAATAGGGGCGGCACTTTTGACTTTTTTGTAGTAATGTCGACTCTAATATTTTAAACTAGAGAGGCAGCATTAGTTTTCAGCCTCGCATGTATATATCATCATAGTTGAATATAATGTAAATTGTATAATAAGCTATATTATTTATTCATAACTCATAAATATGTGCATCATATTTTAAAGCTTCATGCAATGAATATTTTTTAAGTGGAATTATTATGCAATCAATTTAACTCATTATAAGTATATATGGAAAATCAATATTTAAATAACAATGTAGGTAGAGATTGTTTTTTAAACTATCAACAGATAGTGCGCTTATTTTAAATACCAAAAAGCAAGACATGATAATTGTGTTGCTCAACCACTTACCCCATGTTTGGATGTGGAGAAAATTAGGAAGGAAAAAAAATTAGGGGAGAAAACTTTTAAATATAGTAAGTTTTTTTACCATTTATGAAAGTTTTTAAACCTAGTATTCATTTTCTCCCCCTTTCTCTCCACTTTTCTCCTCATCCAAACACACTATTGAAAATAAGTGGCTTAAAAAAAATATGTTCTCATGTTTAGCTTATAAAAATAAGTCACTTATGCTATTCCCAATATAAACATAAGTCACTTATGATAAATCACTTTTTTTCTAAAGTCATTTCTAATAAGCCACTTAAAAAAAGTCATTTCTCCTACCGCTCATCCAAACGGTTCCTAAATCAATATTTGGTCAAGATTTAGTTTTATACCAAAAATATTATTCTTATTGTAGTATTAAATAATTCATATTTAAATTTAACAATTTGTATTTAATTAATTATTTTATTTTATTAAACATTTTAATAATAATTTTATAAAAGATGCAATCTGAATTATTTAAATATTGATATCATGGCTATAGAAAGAGAAGAGGAGGGAAGAGGATGGAAGCTGGCTGATGATAGCAAGACTGATCGAGTTGAGAGTTCAAGATCTTTTGCTACCATGTGTTTGGAAAACACAACAATATCCATTACTCTCCTTTTTGCCTTTTTCTTTCTATATCGAGTCTTGTATAATAAGTACTTTTTAAAATGTCTAGGTGATCATCTTTCTTAATTTCTTTATTCTCTCTTATCTTAAGCTATTGTTGTTGAAGCATCAATAAAGTAAATTAGGAAAATTTTGATAAATATATATAAAAATATATTTTATATTAATGAGCAAAGGCACCGAGTGCATCATACAGCTGATCAGATTTCTATATATATCTAATACCAAGTGTCGTAGCTAGTATTATTTTTTCGCTTCACATGAGTAGGTTAACAAGTTGGATTTAACTAATAAGCCAATGTGGCTTATCTTTATAAATAATAAATTATCTGCACTTATTTTATTTTTAATGAAATGCCAATCCCAAAAAATATATTAAGAGCAATAGGCTTGTTATTTTCAAGATCTAAATTCGTCGCTTACTCTTAAATTAAGTTTTTACTTAATGACATAAAACTCTTGCGGTTTGTAAGGGAATTCAAAGACGGATAAAGAAATGCATGAAAGAAGCTGATGAAGGAGAGAGAACAAGCTCAAAAGGGAGCGAAATATCAGAACCACAATAGCTACATATCTCCAAAAAATTATATATTAGGATTCTATGGATAGGTTAAGATGTCTGCTTAAAAATGAATCACTAAAAAATATTATCTTTTGATCAAAGAAAATTCTCAAACACAAATATTATTAAAAAAATCTATAAATGTAATTTCCAATCATTATTATTAGTGTTTTCAAGACACAAGTATTCAAATTACACCTCTTAATCAATAATTCAAATTCAATGCCTCACCGATTTTACCCCGAGTTAGCTGCAATTTGATTTTGGTCTAACCCTTAACCCAGTAGTAGCTTGAGCGGTTTAGTGACTAATCTAGGTTTCAAAATCTTGTTTTTTTATGCATCGATTTTGGCTTTAAATGTCTTCACGTGTAACCCAAATGACATGCTTCACAACCTAGCAAAACAAGAGGTCTAAAAAAAAAAATTCAAAGATGATAAAATAGAGCAAAAAGTTTAATTTTAAATCAAGAATTTTATCTTTTCATATCCAAAATATCAACTAGGTACATTTCTTTTGCACATGTATCTCCAAATATGTATGAATTTACTAAAAAGTGTGAGAAATATGGGCAATCAAATTGAGGAGAGGCAATAATAGTAGAAGGGAGCAAGCTATTGTCATTGTTATCTTAGTTGGGAAGGTGATGCTAACCATATAGGTGGTGGCAAAAAGGGTTATGTGACTTCCTCTTATGTCATCTTGTCACTCTCATTGAACTTTTTCACTTTTTATTTCTCCATTTGCTGCAACATTCTCTATCAAGATAAGGAATATATGCATTGCTGGCCTCCTTCTGGAGGCTTATCTTTTACATAGTTAATTGAACCGTTGGAATATAATATAGTTCTGCTAATTAAAACACCATCAAACTATTCTTTATTACATATAAAGTTTTTAAAATGAAGAGGGAATATAAACAATGTCATGTGGTTCGTACGCACTTTGATTTTAGTAGGCAATGTCTAAAGTATAAGAGAATCAATAAAAACTTGACGAATTTGAAGATTGTGATCTGGATTATGAATAAAGATGAAGATTTAGGTTCAAAATTAAAATTTAGATTTTCTTAATTTCATGAATTTTATGCAAAGCAGAGTATTTATAACGTCAATAGCTAGAGCTTGCATATGATCAATCCTCGTTATTTATTTTTTAATTTCTAGGGGTCAACTAGTATTTAAGTATTTGACATTTAATAAAAAAATAATTATAAGGATAAACATATTAGATTATATTTTAGACAAATTAGAACATCACAAGTACAATGCCATCAACTTTTTTGGGTTAAGTTTTCAAGGAAAAAAAACCAGAAAAAGAACTTTGAAATTGTAAAATCCTAAATAAGGTATTTTCTATAAAATGTGTTGTAAATTGTTTATCAAGTCTCGTCATTACCTTATCAATTCTTGGTAACAGACTTGATTTAGAATTTTGCAATTTAATTTTTTTCCCTATCATTTTCTCTAATTTAAACAACAATATGTGGTAGCTTGCCCAAATACGAAGGAATATATGTCCGAGGAGATTACATATGCCCTATGCTTTGATTTGTTTGAGGCTTGTGGCCTAAGATTTTCATTTATTATTGGACCTTCATGCATTTGTTTATGACTCGTAAAGTCGGATTACAAGAGTACATAAAAAAAAGCGGGTAAAGATCTGCTTAGCAACCATGGGAGTCGTGTTTATATATAATAACTATATAGCACAGATCAAACAAATCGATCAAAGGAATAAGAATAAGTATGAGATTCAAATTTAAAATATGAGTGCGTTCAGGGCAACATATATATAATGAATGATCATACCATTAGGTTCAGGGTTATTTATATACTACTAGTGTCATAAATATAATATTTAATTTATTTTTTTCAGATTAAATAAGGTAAATAAATTACTTTATCATATCATATGTTATGTATAATTAATTTATATACCAATTTATAAGTCAGACAAATTAGTTTGAAGAATTAACAATAAATTTAAATACTTTAAAGTAATCTAATTAGCTTTATTAATCTCTTAAAAAATTAACTAGATATTATATTTAAGATTTAATGTAGCATTTAAGAAACATACAACATCACATGAGATCAACACGAAGAGAGATTCCTTGGATCTTACAGTTTAGTTGATACCAAACACTTCTTTAAGGTTTATTAAATGTAAGATTGTAAATTCAATTTTTTTTGCAAACAATAGAATGGGTATACATGAGTTATATATGATAGGGATTCTGATCCAAATATTGCTTCATGGGGACCAAAGAGCTAAATTGCAAATTATTTTAAAATGCAATGCTGGGCACACATTAAACAACCAGAATTTCCACACGATACACAGTATTGGGCCCATCGTTTTGTTTGTGAGTAGATCTAAAAATATAAACTTGGACCTAGACTTTAACGCCCAGTTTGGTAGGAAGCATTGGATTTCGATAAATTGGAATTGGAATTGGAGGTGAGATTTCAACCCGGATTGATGCATTAAAAATATGTTTGGTATAGAGTATCAGTTGCAGGGAATGATTTAATTAATTTTATTATATAAGCAACCATTAATTATAAAAAGACTCAAATACCCTTTACCCGAAATCCCAAACTTAATCTAACCAAGATACTTGCTACCCTCACTTTCACAACTTACTGCCCCACCTTCAACGACATTTGATGATTGTTCTTTTAGTTAAAGTTTTCCTCACACATATAAAAAATTCAACAATGATTCAGCAAAATTTAGACAGATTCAAATCAACCAATTTTCCGAAGATACAAATTTGATAAAAGAAAGAGGAAGACCAGTGAAAACAATCAAATCTTTTTTTTTTTTTGCTATCAAATTGAACATAAATTATTGTCGTATTCTTTTTGTGCTATCCATCAAAGAAACCGAACTTTCTATATATTGATATATAAAATTCAGTGTTTGAGGGTCGCGGAAAAAAAAGCTAAGAAAAGAAATCAGTGTTTGAGGAGGAATTTAGTTTTATAGCTCGAAACTTTTGTATACATTGATTTTTAAAATTACATGAAAGTAAGAGACCGTGATTTTCTCTTGGGTAGAAGAAAGCAAAGATATGATGATGGAGATTACATGAAATTAACCACGAAGGACGTTGATGGAGATAAGCAAGAGTAATTGGTTAAAATTGTGAGAGTTATTTTTGTTTAAATTATTATAAATAAAAATACTTTTGTCTCTGAAATTAGCAATCCTAATATTGAAAATTCAATTCTGAGGAGGTGGGTTTGGTCCAATCCCACTTTTGTGGTATTAGTAATTTTAAGTTATCATCAATTCCATATATTAAACAATACAATTTGACTCAATCCCTAATCTACTCCGAGTCCCTACCCCCAGTGCCACATATCAAATAGAGCCTAACCAACAGGGTTTATGTCTAGTGAAAGGTATTAGTGTCCCACAACGTGATGAACCAATTAATGTTTGAATTCCAACTACAAGAGATGCTGACATTCAGTGCCTTGCATCGAACATTATTATCTCTAATAAGAAGATACATATACTTAAAAAAAAAAGGGAGAAAAAAAAAGGAATGCCTTGGTATACATACACCTAAAAGAAGGGAAGATATTCTATCCAAGAAAAAAAAACACAGGAAGATAAGAATGAAAGCAACTTAGAGTTATTTCACAAATTGTAGCGTGTTCTGGGGCTCTTGATGGTTTTCAGCTTAAATAATTAGATGGTACAGCTAAGCGTGAAACATCATTATTTAAATTGATGAGAGTAATGAAAAGTGAAAACTTCACATCTTATGAGTGATTGAAAAATACATTACAGAGAGCGCGTAATGATAGGCAAACCAAAACACCGTAATAATAGAGTTGGATTTGAGTGCTCATCATTTTAATGAAATTTGTACGGTTTAAGTTTTAAATTTTAAATTCATATATACTCCGATCAATTGTTAATTAATTCTTTTTAAAAAAGGTTAAGTTCTGCGTGGAACTAAATAAGTGCACCCTTTGACAATCCTTTTGCAAATTTGTCCTAGTTTTCCTCTAATCTTAATCAATAGATCGAAGATAAGGATGTGATCCTTATCTCTATCTTGAACGTGTTTGCCTATATACATGTACCTAGAAAAAAGAAGCTGAACATTAAATCAGCTTAGAATTATTTCACAAGTTGTAGTGTGTTTCGGGAAATCTCAATATTTTTCAACTTAAATAATCACATGGATGGTTTCAATTAATGAGTGAGGACAAATGAAAACTGCGCATCACATGAGTGACTGAAAAACAAGTTGCAAAGAGCGTGTAATAACTGACAAACTAAACATCCTAACGTATTAATGGAGTTGGATTTGGTGCATGGTGCTCACCACCACGGCAAAATTTTTACCTGAAAATATAAAGTTTTTAATTTATAATCTAACTAGTCATTAATTACTTTTCTTAAAAAAGGTTTCAATTGCGCATGTAACCAAATAAGTGCATCCTTTGACAATCATTTTGCAATTATGGCAGAGAAGTAAGAGCATTTAGTGATATGCTTTGGTGGAAGGCATGGAAGTTGATATGGGGGTGGGCTCCTCTCCCTTGCAAGGGAGGTCCCTTGCATCTCTCTTGCACAATTATCCTTTTGTCTCTCTCTTTTTTAAAATTACAATTAAATATCTCTCCTTTCTTCTCCCTCGCAAGGGAAGTGAACGGGACGGGATCCCTCCTGTTGATATGTGGTTCACGGGTGAAAACACCATGTGAGGACTCAAAATTTAGCATGCATGTACACTTGTCTATTGTATTTATAATATCACCTATACATAACTCACAAGTCGTCCATCCCATAGTTGCATGTCTTTTCGATCCTCATTACTCCTATCCACATCCAATGACTGACCTATCGATATATTGACTTTTTATTTGAGAAAATTTCAGTTAAAAGGAGGAATCTGAAATAATAAATTGTAGTAAAATTTTTCAGATTTTTTTTCCATTTTATGACATAAATTTGAAGGGGCCAATAATAATATCAACATATAGATTAATAACATGAGAATTTAAACTAAAGACTTTATCGTTCTTTTTTATAACTTTTTATCCATATATAATTTTTAGGTTACAAGTTTTAGGAGTCAATATATAACAATATCTGTAAATAGACTTAAAACATGAAAATTTAAATTAACGATTTAATAATCATTTTTCAAAACTTTATATCATCAAACACCCACAACTTAACCATATGTATAATTTTCAAGGCACAAGTTTTATGAGTAAAAAACAATATGGATATATAGATTAACAATATGAGAATAGAAATTAATGACTTCCTATCCTATTTTACAATTTCATCCATTACATATGATGTTTCAAATTGTAATAAAGGATATATTGGTTAATTTGAAAGATTTGGAAAAATCTAAAAATTTTATATTCTTCCTAATAATTTGACATGATATTTTACAAATTACTCATACTTATTTATCTTTTACCTATTTTAAAAATATTTTTATGGGTTCTCCCTTTTTATTTAGGAAAAATAACACTCACGTCTGAAATGTCATAATCTCTTTTTCATTTAAGTAGCGCTTATCCCCAGCGAGTTATCCTTTCCTTTTTCATTTATATGATGAATCTATTATTTGGCATGCCTTTGGCAAAGTTAAGTGATGTGGAAAAGTAAAAGACTAGAAAAATTATTAAAAAGTCTCATTGTAAATTCTTCAATTTAAAAAGTCTTATGGCAGATTCTTCTATAAAAATATTCTTATATATAACTACATCGATAAGTCAAATTGTAGCAATTGAAAAGCTTATCATGGCAAAAACAGAAAAAGAAAAAAGCAATTGAAAAGCTTATATGTTAATTAAAGCAACTCCCATTAGAGTATGTGACTATATTAAAAAGTCATAAAGTAGTTATTTACAAGCATATATATATATATACATATATATCAACCAAACCAATTCCCATTGACTACTGTGTATCATTATATTAACAAATGATATAGTAGTCATTGGCAAGTTCATCCATATTAGCTAACACAGATTATGTTGACAAGTATATGTGTTTATATTGAAAAATTATAGAGTATCGGCAATGCCATCTATGTCAATAAAATAACTATTGACTTTTTGGACTAAGGAATTTATATATATTAGGACCTTTTTGATAGAGGGAAACAAACTTTTTAGATATTTTTGTGGTCCCTGGACTGGAATGAGATTTTCCCTTTTATTTATTATTTATAACCACATTTTTTAAGAGTTTTATCTCAAAATACTAAATATATGAAAAATTAATTTTGATCTTTCCTATAAGACATATTTTTTTCATATTTATTAATCATCTCTTAATTTACCTCTAGTGAAGCTCCTTAATAATAATTAAGGAGAAGAGGGAATAACAGAATTAAGAAAGACAACTAAGGTGTTTTAGAAAATACTTATCATCTTAACTAAACAAGCTAACATCTTTAATATAATCAAATTAGATAATTATGTTTTATATTAAGAAGCAAAGGGAGTATTTATTACTTAAAACGCATGAGATACTAAAAAATGTTATAAACCATTGTCTCAAGTCACAAAATATTGACAAATTTTAGAGACTAATGCTATTTCTAATTTAACTTTAATGGCTTCGTAATCGAGTAGGAATTAACATGAAAGCGTATTTGTTAATAGAAAATCACGAATTCCCCTTCTTCTTTTTCTTCTTCTTGTTTTTTTTTTGTTGCCTGCGAAAATCACGAATTCAATCCCACGTTTAACTTCATTCTACATAAATATGGGATGAATCTACATGTTAGTTATATATTGGGCATGGATCATTGACGAGATACATAAACAGTGTTTAAGTGCATGCATTAGTTGTTTGCCTCCTCCATTTGTTGCATAGACTAATTAAGGACTAAAAACAGCCTAATTAGAACATTTGAAATTAAAACCACCAGCAAACACACACATGTGACGTCCCTTAATTCGAAAAAGAGAAAATTATGATTAAATCCAAATATATGAAATCGTGTAATTGCAATTAAATCACAGTTAACAACTTCATGGGTTTTCATGGGCTATTATTGATAACTCCATAGGACTAAAATGTAATTATATGATTTCACAAAACCGTTTAATCATTTTTTTAGTTGGGTCCTAAATGCAATTTTCTCTTTAAAAATTGAGAATAGAATTTACACCATCGAAAAAAAAGAATTTCAGAATTTATTGCGTCTGTAGTTAGGCATGCACGTACACCATTAGTTGTCCCTATATACTTTATTGATATTTGCCTATTTTAGCAGTTCCGGCGGCCTCATCTGATGCACATGTCCAAAATAAATACTCCTCTGGTCCTCATTTATTGTATATATTAATGAGGGTAAAATTAGAAAATTGTAAAATTTATGAAAGAGTTGATAAAGTTGGAATAAAGGAGTAATTAATAGTAGCATTTGCCAAATGATTGTTTAGAATCACGATTAGAACTTTTTTTTAAAAAAAATTCAATTGTAATTTACTATATACAAAGTAAGTACTCCATCCATCCCTATATATAAAATCTTTCAGATTTTAGAAAATAGTTAAAATTAATTAAAAGTAATAAATATATAGGAAATATAATTTTTCCCAAATATACCCTTATTTATGAATGAGTAAGAGAGAAAGAATAATAATGAGAAATAAAGAAAAATAATGAGGGTAAAATGAATAAAAATGCATTTATTATTCAGAGAAAGTCAAATGAGATATTATAAAAAGCGACAAGCTCAGCACCGTTTGGTACGAGGTAATGAGAGGTAGGGATAGGAATGGGTGAGAGATTATGTTATTTAAATTGTTTGGTACGAGAGAATGACAATACCTAGGATTGACATTACCACGAATGTGTAATTAGTCCAAAGCCACCTCCCTCTTGGTATTAAGTTTTGAAGCCTGGGATTGTAAAATGATAAGACAAAAATATCCTTAGTTAAAATATTTTTTGAACAAAAATAACTTTCCTAATTTTAACCTAACACAATCTCTTTTACACAATATTTCTCAGATTTAATTGAAGAAATTATATATTTAAAACCAGATTTAATAGACAAATTAATTATGTGGTTTTACTTGTGATTTATTTTCCAACCTTGGATTTTAAGTTGGCACACATTTACCATTTTATTTTTTAAGGGCAGAATAATCTTTTTAAAATTTATTATTAATTTAAACAATATCTCCAATTATTACTATGTACCAAACCTTATTTTAAACTTCAATCCCTATTTCAATCTGTAGATATGATAGCACGAGGAGTATATGAATGAATTAAAAATGTGTTGTTATAGCAAACCGAAGAGAGTTGCTGGACAATGAATGCGAGTAACAGCTGTGGAGCCGGAGCTGGAGCAGGAGGCCCATCAATATTTAATAGCCATAACCGTGGCCGTTGGAGAAATCAATGGTACACTTGGAAGTTGCAATTTCAAATTTGGAAGCTGGAAGCTCAAACATCCCAACATAGATCTGATGAATTAAAAAAACCCAACATAATCTCCCTGCTTCTTTCAGTGCATGGTGCGTCCAAAAGAATAGTTTAATACTACCTCGGTAATTAAGTTGATTTTAAAAAAAAATCCTAACAAAACTAATTAAACTCCTTAAAAGTATTATATTTATTGTTTTTTTAAACTATTTTGTTCATTTTATAAATTGATATATAATATAATGATACCCAATATGTAATAAAATTAAGTAACTTATTTACCTTATTTATTTTTTCTAAAAAATTAATTAAATTTTATATTTAAGATTGGAGGGAGTATAAAATATAAAGCTCTTATAAGATAGTTAATGTATTAATTTAGAACTAACATCTCTATTGTCGCTAAGTTACAACTTACAACTTAAAAGGCAACTTCTAGGATAAATGATTTTTCTTTATTTCAAGACGCCTGTTTAATTTTAAAGTTTGATATGATTTTTATTTTTATTTCACTTTCAAACACATTTATTTCACTACAAGAAAGCCCAAGATTAGAGACGGAATTTAGAGATGGAATTTTCGTCTCTAAATATATTAGAGACGGAAATTCCGTTTCTAATTGGTTAGCGACGGATTAGAGACGGAATACCGTCCATTTCTAAAAAGGGCGTCACTAATTTCATTTAGCAACGGAATTTGAAATTCCGTCCATAATTAGAGACGGATTAGGGACGGAAATTTCCGTCTCTAATCAGCGACGGATTAGGGACGAAATTTTTCCGTCCCTAGATTTAGGGATGGATTAGGGATGGAATTTTTCCTTCCCTAAACTTAGGGACGGATTAGGGACGGAATTTCCGTCCCTAAACTTAGGGACGGATTTTTCCGTCCCTAAATTTAGAGAACCGTCTCTAATCAGTGAGATTTTTTTTAAAATCCACCTATAATATTTTTAAATTATTTTTTTGATTCAATTTTTAATATTTTGTACTTTCTACCTTAATAATAGTTATAGCCATGTAAAATTCTCCGAATTGCAGATAAAAAAAATTTGAAACAAAATAAATAGTAGTTTTTTATCAACCACAAAACAACAAATAGTACTTGTAACAATTACAAAAGCAACAAGTATTTTAAGGACTACAAAGCAACAAAAAAGTACTTAGTTGCAAATATAAATAAAGTATCAAATAAGTCACACATATACTAAAATCCAATGAAATAACTAACTACTCTCCCACTCTATCATCAGCATCATGAGTGTCAGAAGTCGGATTGTTGACATCCCCAGAGAATCTTTGTTCAAGTGCTTCCAACCTAGTCAAGATGACTTCATTTTGCTGTGTAAGCTTCGTGACAACATTTTGAAGATTAGGTGAGGGCGTTGTTTGGATGGAAGGAGGAGTAGACGAACAAAGTGGGTTGTCAACATCTTTGGCCTCAGATCCTAAGCCAAAAATACGACCTTTCTTGTTCTTACCACCTGCAGCCTCTAAATATAAATTCATTTCTTGCTCATCTACTTCATTTGATTGCACATCACTTCGAGAATCTGACTGAGAACTTCTAGATGCCTTTATCCGTAAGTAATGATCCTATTAAAAAACAATCAAGTACAAAATGTGGAATATTACACTAAGTCAGAAATTAATTTCACAAAAAACATTACTCTATAGCGGTACAAGCATAATTTAGGTTTAAGAATTGACTTCACAGAACAGAATTTGACAAGAAATACTGCACCATTTCAGCTCCAGAATTTGTTGCCAGTACAGTACAAGGATGACAACAGCAGTAAAAATGAGGTAAGTCTAGAATTTAAACACTGAAATTCAATTGTAGCATGTAACATGCATTCATGATCACATGCATGTCAACTTAGTCCAAAATTGTCAATGCAGCATGCGTTCATGAGGCAAGCCATAAAATTCCAAAATTGGCACAAGCAGAATTATAATTTCGCAAACAATATGGATATGCAATGGTGTACCTCATAGGTTAGCAATGAGCACATGAGCAGTAAGAGTTCTTAGACAGTCGGAACAAATCGGAATGCAAAATTCAGAAGGATAAATACAAAAGTAGTCAGCCAAACCAACTCCTAATAGGCAGAGTGTCCAGCAAAGAGTAAGCCACAATAAGAGCTCAAGTGTAGCATCAACCAGATTTGGAACTCAAGTTGCAGCAACTTGGCAACAAGGTAATTGGTTTCCAATGATTAAAATGAGTATGCCAATTAGAAAGATCGTATCAGGAAATTCAGAAATTCACAAGACACAGATGCTCTTTGCAGAAATTATACAAGGCAGAACAACAATTCAGGTCTAGGCACATAAAAACCCATCAACAGCAACAAATCTGTAATTCAGAGCAGGCAAAATACATCAATGCAACCAGGGCAAAGTGACTAACAGAACAATGCTGCACAGATATATGTGTTCCAAAACGTAAGTGCACAAAGATGGCAGCTACAGAAATGTAATATTCCCAAAGACCCTTTAAAGCAGTAAGTAGGATCCACAATTGGAACAAAAATTGCAAAGAAGCATTAGCTTTCAACAGAGATCTCCAGTTGCACAAATAATTGTCTCAGCCAAAATTGCAGCAAGCAAAATTCCGATGACACTTCTCAATGTTGTAATGAATCACAAACAAAATTATCATTTAACCCAGCAATATAGCATACCAATGTAGCACAGCAATGGAATTGCTTCCAGAATCCACTTCTAGTATAGCAATCAATCAATGCAGCAAAACTTAGTACAAAAATTCTCTCTCTCTTTTTTTTCCTAAGTCAATGGCTGAAATGGCAAGTTAGACACAACAACACCAGCAGGCTCATAAAGCTCAAATTGAACAAAGGATTTATGCAGATATCAGCACAGTGTAACAGAAATGATTTAGTGACAATAGCAAAATATGATTCCAACAGCAACAAATCTAGTGCAAGACTAGTTTCATTCAGTTCAGCAAGGCCAAAGTCTCAAAGCAGCCCGAAAATCAGTCATGAACAAGTGGAAAGAGTCAGTGTTTTCCATGATAGCTTGTCATAGCATTGTCTTACCAACCAAAACCATGCCTTTACTAGTTGCTTCTTCCACAGAAAATTCCAGAATTGGTTGTAGCAACCACAGAAATCCAGAATATAAGGCAATAGCAAAAAATGCCCTAGAAGTGCAGTATCCCAGAATAGTGGCAAGGCAACACCAAAATGCTTCAAAAGCACATAAGCTCAAAGACAGAATTACTTACCACAATAGAACAACAATGTCATACTGAGTATGCAATCAATGATCTATCACTTTTTTTTTTCGTTTAAGAAACAATCAGACACATGCAAACCAGATTCCAAAATTGCAAAACCAGAATATGCAATGAATGATTCACAATAGCAGGAAATACAGTACTAAATGGCAACACCAAGGTCCAAGTGAGGTTATAATAGCATGCAAGCATATGATAAGCAATATAATACAGATAGTAATGTGAGAATATCAAGAAAATTAAAAACTTACTCACTGAATCCCAGACATGTACTGAATTCCTTACCATTTAGACCAACTATAGAATGCTACCACTGAATTTTAACTCGCAAAAGCAACATCAAACCAAAGAATCTCATTAGCACAGCTTCATAGACAACAGGACAGAAGCATCTCCAGAGACAGAAGCTAGCTGTAACGAATGAGTTATCACAAAATCTCCAAAAGCCAAGATTCAACGACAAGTGCAGCAACTAAACATGTTAAAAACCCACTAAAGCACCCAAACAAAACATAAAAGAAACTAGAAAAACAAATACTACTCTATGTTTATAGTTTCAGATTTTGTAGGCCACAAGATTGCTTAGGGAACTTTAACAAGTAAGGCTCTCCGGCAACGGTGCCATTTGATGAAAGAGTTTGTCATGTTACTCTTATCAAAATTCCTAAGCTAAATACTATAATATAGTAGTTAACCAGCTTAGGTCATTCTTCTCAAAGAGCCAAAATTGAAGTTAACTTCCCCTAACAACCTAATGGACCTTCTAATTAATTTAGGAAGGCAAATTAAGCACTAATTTCATGTTTAACAGAATTTAAAATCAATTAAATCCTAACTAATAGAGTAAAAACAGCAAGTGGCTTAAAAGTGAAAATGCTACATAAAATTCAACTTTCAAGACAATCTTGGATGATATTGCCCTCCTAGGAGTGTAGCCAAACCTTCCTAGCCTCTAATAGATTTTCAAGTCGTGAATTCACTTTTAAATTCAGAATCAACAATTCAATCCATTTTTCTCTTGTTGATACAAACTATGTATCAATTCTATGTATCATTGCAAGATATAAGAAACTAGATTACTCAAGCAAGCATGAAATTCATATAATTCAACTCGAATTACAGAGAGATTAAAATCCAACTCGGATTCATCATGGAGTAGATTGTTGAAACTAAATTAAACATGTTCTCTGTGAAAGCAATGAATATCAAGCATTCTCTAACTCAAAGATGACGATTGCAACTAGAAATATACATCCATGACAAGGTTTGCGCAAAGTATTATAGAGATCTAAGAGGAAATCAGCGACTCATCCTTACAATACATTGAGGCTCTGGTTCACGGCACTCCTAGGTGAACAACACGCAAATCTAGCTGCTCATGCCTTTGGAAGACAAGTTCGTCATCAAAGCCACGGAATCCAACTCGAGATCACTTCAGTTCCTTCGGAAATCCACCGATCAACTCCAAAGGAACTCAAGCAATCCAGAGATGGATTTTCAGATATCAGGTGCTGAAAATGGAAGAAGAACGAAAGTGAAATGCAATGGAGGTGTGGCGTGAAGTCGATGATGGATGCGAGCGAAGGTGACGGTGATGAATGAATGATGGTCGATGGTGCCGTCGGTGGCGATGGATGTTCGATGATGATGCTCTCCGCCTTATTTCCATATCTGCCAAACCGGGTCCTCAAGTGAAGCAAATGGGTCGGGTCTTGGTATGCAATTGGAGCTCCATGAATTAGGGTGCAAAAATACTTGTGAACGCTGTAACCTCTCAAGCTTATTTGCAATAAAATTAAAGAATTTGTAGTATCAATTATCCTCAAATTAAATGCTAGAGAGAAATAATAAAAACACCATTTTTAGCCTAAATTTTATGTTTTTTTTCAAATTAATCTCACATAATTTCAATGTATTCATTTTAATGTACTTTAAATACAATTTAATCAATAAAAAGTCTCCAAAATATATGGAATTAAATAGTAAAATATGGATCATCAGCTAATCTAAACCAGAATATAAGCTTTAGTTCCAATAAAAACTCTTCTTGTTTCACTACAAGTTCTTATGATAATTTTTTAATGTTTCATCAAGTGTGTGAGCTAGTAAGTATTAACAATTGGTTATTGTTTGGGTGTATGGGATAGTTAAATCCTTACCACAAACACACACACACACACACACAGAGACAGAGAGGGAGAGAGGGAGAGAGAGAGAGAGAGTAGCTTCAGTCTCTCTTTGGAAATAAAGGCTGTCATCCTCAATTAAGCAAAAGCAATTGTAAGTGTAAACCTGCGTGAGTTTTGCTCAATATTTAACGGAAGTGTATCACTTTTTCACTGGCGAAAAAATTAAAATTATTGTTATTGTGTTTGTGCTTATTGCACAACATCCCTCATGTATCATTCTCTTTTCTTTTATGTAGCTTCACTACTGTGATCTTAAGGGGGGAAAAAAATACTCCAATGAACTTGTTGGATTTCACTTGGAGATTCTCTGCCACTGCTTTTTTAGTAAAAGTGAAGAAAGAGGTGCTTCTGTTGTTGTTGAGTAATAATAGTATAAATTTTGTGAGAACCTGAAATCATGTTAATAGTACTGTTCATTTGTGCCGATCCCATTCCACTAGGACGCTGCTTAAGCAATGTCATTGCAAATTTGACACGATATGTTTAAGTGTTTTTTTTTAAAAAAAAATAACACTCCCTACAGTCCTATTGATGTTGTCTGACTAATAATTAATGCAGGAGGGGAAATGGGGGAATTAAATAAGATAACTAGGATGTTTTATCTGCAAAAAGAAAAGCTATAATATTTTATAAAATACATGTCATATTAACTAATTTAACTAACTTCCAAAATTTAATCACATTTAGTCAATATGTATCATATTAAGATACAAAAAGAGTAGAAAATAGGCAATAATAAAGGGATTAAGAAGACAAGTGCGGCTCCACGGAGTACTATAATGCGTATGGATCACTGCAATATTCTAATACGTCATTTGAACTTATTACCATTCATTGTCATAGAACACTTGGCTGCTGAAGAAAATCGATCGTACAAGACTTGATACGAAATGATAAAAGACCAACTGTATAAATTGACCAAGAAAAGTCACTTTAACCAATTCTTAATTACGAAATTTACATGGTAATTTTCAAATTCACGTCTACAATTAAAATTTACAATTACTCTGAAAACATTAGCTACTGACGAAAAGGAGGGGCACAACAGTTTCTCAGTTCTCTTATTTTCTAGTATTCCTTCAAATTACCATAAAATATGAAGAGAGAATGTGTGATATTTGTTAGATTTTCACCAGGAAATACTAAACAATCGTTTGAAACAACTATGAGGAACTTGTGGAGCATTCATGATGAGACGTACAGTTGAAGGAGAATGCTTATTGGGGTGAACTACAAACTGATCGTCTAATGCAATTTCAATTATATATATATATATATTAATTTATAACCTTAAAAACCATCAAATTTAAAATAAATTGATTTAGAATAAAATTAGTAAGTTAATTTCTATAATTTCATCATATTTTGAGCTAGGCCGCTGTTCAAGCTTCTCCTTTCACACAGGAGATGACATATTAGCTAGGATCATCGACTCTTATGTTCTTCAATAAAATACTGAGACCTCTATTCTTGGTTTACAATGTTGGTGGAATCTGCCGCGATCGAGCTTCATGATGGAGGACTATGTAGACATGAAAGTGATTTTGGTTCTGAGCAGGGGTGGTGAACACAGGATGATCCACATTTTAATTTGTTGTTCTTTAATTTCTTTCTTAAAATTATTTTTAATGCATACATTGTAACATCTATCTTTTTACTACCTTTAGTACGCATGTAGAAGCGCTATGGTTGACTTGGCGGGCATTTGCCACAACAGCCTTAGCCCACCTCCTGATCTCAGCTTTCAGCTTGTTGGAATCCATACCCTTCAGCTGCTTCCCTGGCTCCAAAGACACTTCCATGAACGAGAGCCACCGTTTGAAACGTCATCTTTTCCCACTGGTTTTTTCAACTGCTCCGCCGTTGGCAGAGGCAGATTTCTTTCTTTGCAACAGTGATAGAACCAGAGAAAAGCTTCGGTCTAGTAGCTCCAGAATCACATATCAGAGTGCAGCAGTGACAGATCCAGAGAAAAGCTTCGATCTAGTAGCATGAGAGTCAGAGTTTGGTTTCACTACTTCCTCAGCCTTTCCTTGCTAAGAATAGAATTAGAGAGACCGAAGGAGTGAAGAAGCAGGTAGAAATAAAACGATCTAAATAGCTTCTGGTGTAAAGATTGGCGATTCGTTTCGTTGAGCTGAGCTTAAAGTCAAGCTTGTGTTCCTGCTCAGATCTTTGATCAGCTCGAAGCCTGAGTCCTCCCTTTCTGTTCACGAAAGCTCTGAGGATCGCGTTGGTTCAATATCAATCCCTCTTTGGTTCAATATACATTCACACCGTGAGCAGCAACAAATTCATCCACCGTAAGCATTACTTCACTCCACCAACAACTTTTCCCTTCCATTCACCTCTTTCCACTGCCAGCTTCATTCCAACTTTCATCGGTAGTAGAAACAATTAATCTCCACCGTCCAAATATATATATTAGCATCAGCTAAAACAGCCAACTCCGAAAACCAAGATCCTTTCTCCATCTCACGCGATCTAAGCTAGTCTTCATCACCATCATAGATCTAAGCTCCCATCGTCTTCCACTCATTTTCTCTTCCTTTCCTTTTCTCATCACATATCTGAACCACCCCCTCATTACCATTTCCGATCTGATTCATCATTACCATCACTGTCACAGACCCGTTTCTCTTCACCACTAAACTTGCTCAACAATCTAATTGATGGGCCAGATTCTAAGTGGTGAAGCTGCATTTTCTAGTTTGCTCAAGCTGCATTTTCTGGTTTGCTCTGTTCTATCAGCAACCATTTCGGTCCTTTTAGGAGAGGAATGAACAGTGATAATATGGTTCAGACCAGACGACATGCACACGTTGAAGAACTAAAAGGGCTGCAAAAGATCCCTCTTGATCGGCCAGTGGCTAAGGAGCAGAATGGGAGCAAGGATAAGTCAAATGGGGAGTTATTGGTTCTAAATGGTAATGATCTTAGCAAGTTAGATAAGAATGCCACAGAAGTAGGGTTGAACTGCCTTAGCTCTGGTGGTGTCCAAGCCTAGGGCTCCAGGAACTATGCTAATCCTTCTACCCCAAAATTTACCTCTTACCGAGTATCTCTTCTGGGTTTTAATGGTGTTGCCCACAGTATTAGTGAGAGGGTAGAGGATGATCTTCTCTTGGATGGCAATGATTCCTTCTAGAACCTGCCTAAAGAAACAGAGGAACTCAAGAAGTTGAAGGAAATCTACCCAGAGGCTCA
>JBAGKO010000003.1:19871948-19887925 GCA_037177275.1 Acacia concinna | reverse complement strand
AACAAATACCATAATTCAAAGAAATAAATTTAGACATTGAAATCAAATTCCTTGTATAACAAGGAATGTAAAAACAATTAAAAAGGTTCAATATGATTTTATTCGAAAAACAATTCTAAAAGTTCCAATTGCTTTGACCAGATCTCCTTTCCCACTTCCTGTAATGACTTGTGCTTTATTGGGAAGTGGAGCCCTGGTTCTTAGGAACCCCTGCATGGTAATAGAAATGTGGATCATTGAACCAGTATCAATCCACAAAATATCACTACTAACACTAATATGATGAGCTTCTAGAGCTACAATTGAAGTATACGTACCTTTACCTTCCAGCCATGCCTTTCACTTGTGGCACTCATTCTTCATGTGCTCTTTCTTCTTACAGAAAAAGCAGATGACTTTAGTTTTATTGATGGATGGTATAGCAGCAATATTTCTCCTCCTCCTCTTCTTCTTTTCCTTATTACTATTGACATTGTTCCTGTTGGAATGCTTAACTAGATGAATTGTCCTTAGTGCTTCCCTTTCACTCATAGTCAGCCTTGTTTCTTCCTACACACACATGGACATCAATTTATCAATTGTCCCTTTCTCCCTATGTGTGTTGTAGGAGACTTTGAAGGCGTCAAATGATGAAAGAAGGGAGTTCAAGACCAGATGCACTAGCAACCGCTCACTTGGTTCCATGTCATAAGCTTTGAGTTGGGAGGAGAGATCTCTCATCTTTATTATGTGTTGCATGACTCCATCTGTGCTTGTCACCTTCATTGCACATAGCTCTAACATGATGGGACCACCCATCTATTTGTCAGTTGGCTTGAATTGCTTGTCAATGGCTTCAAGCATCTCCTTAGCAGTTTCACATTTGGGAATTCCTCCCCTAATGCTCCTATGGATCTTGGTTTTGATAAAGGACATGCACATATGATTATATTTCTCCCAAAGCTCCTATTGTTCGACTTCTACAGTAGTTAACTTATCAGTAGGCTTGGGAGGTCTAGGTTTCATCAAAACAAAATGTATGTTCATGAAGTCAATTTGGAAAGAAATGTCCTCTCTTCAATCAGGGTAGTTGGTACCATTCAGTACAATCATAGCACTAGAGTCAGTGACAACATTAGAGAAAACAGTTACTGTAGTTGAGAGTTAGATTAGCTCACAAGACAATGTAAGAATAAAAGACATTCATAAAATATGTGCCTTAAATACATGTTATATATAAATGTAAACATGTGATAAAAATATAAATGTATATCACTAAATTCCACCTGTGGGTAATGAATTTAGCATAGCTTGCATTTACCTCGAATTGGTGAGCCTAAAGCATACAATTCATATTTCCTAATACCTGTGGGTAACTTAGAAAATATAATACCACTCTATCTCACCCTAATTAAATATTTAATTATAATTGTCTACATGTGGGCAAAGATCAATTATAATTTCATATTTAATTACAATTGATATTTTTTAAGTTCTATAATGTGATAATATTGTATGAAAAAACAAAAGGATTATGTGGCTATTTCTTGATAAAAGAGGGCATGCTGATCACAAAATATCTATTTAAGTGCATTAAAACCAAATATATATGTCTTAATAGAGAGATTAATTAATTAATTTTAAACAAGAAGGTAAAAGTTAATTAATTAAGGCTTTCCCACTATTTTATGTATCCATAAAATTTTTTAAGGATTAATTTTGGCATTTGTCAATAAAAATTTTTTTTTGTAATCTTTAATGGTTAAATAATTGTCTAAATTAATTTCCCAAATTTTAGACAATTAAATAACTCATAAAAATTCATTTTGAAAATATTTTTCTCTTTACGAAAAATGCAAAAGTTAATATATTCAATTAGTTTAAACAATTTCCAAATGGTTATATTGAAAGAATACATAAAACAAATTTGATTTTGAAAAACCAGTGAGCAAATAACTTGATTTTGACCCAAATATTAATTCTGGAAAAAAACTAAATGACCTAGAAACAAATAAAAAAAAAATAAGAGTCCAAAACCGAGCCCAAACACACACTGACATAAAAAAAAGGATTTTTTTTATAGCGTTTTGCCCAAAACTGCACCTCTCACCCAGATACTTAAGTGAAACGGCACGTTTCTGAAACATTGGAAATAATGGCAGCTTCATCATCAAATCTCAGCCACACAAACACAGGAAAGAAGAATGTTGGAGATAAGTTGGACGAAGATGAAGCATTGGAGATTGTGGTTTCTGAAACAAAAATAATGGCAGCTTCATCATCAACTGTATTATCATCATCTTTGAATTCCCAAAAGTGGACTCAATTTCAAGCCCCTTTTCTTGGATTCACAAAGACGGCAGAGATATGGAACTCCAGAGCTTGCATGATTGGAATCATTTTAGTTTTCATTGTAGAACTCGTACGTTAGTTCTTCATCACATTATTAATTACTCTCTCACTATATTCTCATCATCTGAGTTCATAACTCGGAACAATTTTGAATTGTTTCAGATACTAAACAAGGGAATACTTCAAGTGATTGGAGTTGATGTTGGCAAGGCCCTAGATCTTCCCCTTTGAGCACTGCTGGCTGTTTTCTTAAACTTCCGGTTGCTTCAAAATTGAAACTCTGATATTTTCTTTTTCAACTTAACATCACGTCTATGCATTCAAAAATATTTTTATGGAAAAGTAGCCGAAAAAGAATTTTACAATTACAAAATCTAAAATCAGGTATTTTTCATTAAATGAGTTGTGAACCACTTATCAAGACTCATCATTACTTTATTAATTCTCAGTAATAAATCTGATTCAAGATTTTGCAATTTCAATTTTCTTTTTCTGTTATTTTCCCTATTTTTATCAGTCTTTATTGATACATTCAAGGATGTAAATTGTTTCCACTTTCCACCAGTATGGAATAAAGCAATTTTATATTGGGGATCCTTAATTATTGCGTCTCATTTGTTTCCTAGGCCAAATGTATAAAATCATTTTCACAGGTTAGAAAGGTTAAAGAATAAAGTTGGGTTCTAATAACACTCAGAAGTCAGAATTGGGTAAAAGATTACGTTGGGTTCGACCATTTCCAGTATTTTAAGAACAAAATTTTTCTTCAAACATTGAAATCACACAATCACACATTCAAAATTTGGGTTAAGAAAACATTACTAAAATAATTTTCTTTCCAGTACTTGTGAGAATATATAACACCACCTAAGGTTCCATCTAAATACACAAGTACAACTGCGAACCTAGATGCAATATTACAAGGCAGAAGGGGATGAGGGGAAATACCATACAGCTCGAAAAAAACAAAAACAAAATACAAATGTGCCGCTACATCAAGTTCATTGGCAACGCCATAAATATCAGTTACAACTTATTGTTAGCCCGCAACGCCTATTTAAACTCCTTTTCATGTGTGCCAAAACATCCTCCTTTTTAAACCTGATGCGTTACAAACATGACAGGACACCGGCGCATCAGCTCATAACAAGAAGTTGTATCTCAATGAGTAAGGTTGGCTATAAAATCTGACTAGTATGAAATCCCCGCTAGCAGGTGGATTGACTTACAAAATCCGGCTAATCCGAACATCAATAATTGGGACCTTGGAAGATGAATCTGAGATTTCTAAAGCCTCTGCCAAGGACAACCTCCGATTCTTCCAAGTCGTCTCTGCCCAGCTCTTCATCTTCTCTCCTTGGTCCTTTCTGTTTTCTTGGACACTAAGTACGTCAGCATATCCACCTGCAACATTGAGTTCTCGTTAATATGCAAGTTATGAAGTACTTCACCCCCAATATTAGCAGTCATGGTGGCAGCCGCCTTGAATGCTCTTGAGAGTGTTCAAGTACATTATATATTGATTTAATTTCAGCTTAAGTCTGATGATGCCCCTAAATCCTAAATGCAATATCAAGAAGGAAAAGGAAGAAAAAGATGAGCCTTCGAAATTAATACTTCTACTTAGACTTAGTTATGAATTTATTACAAATCATAATTGGAGATGTACAGGTGCGCCTCACAAGATGATTAAGAAGTATTAATACTTTAAAAGCATAATCATACTCCCCTCCTAAAATGTTTCCTGCATGTGAACTCATAAAACTCACAATGATATTTAAGTAGCACCCATGCATCGCATATTTTATTTTGCCAGTGTCCGTATCATGCCAAATAACAATATGAAATATAGAAGGGAAAAAGAGCCGAACTCCTCTCATATGGTAAACAGTACGATTCATTTTGAACTCCATAAAAACGCACAGACCCACTCAAATCATTAGTTACACTAGCATGCCTAATAAACATGTTATCAATATCTAATATAATCAAAATATATATGAAGCCATACTATTCATAACTAATTCATAAACAGAACACAGCTGAGCACAACCAATTGACCATTGACCAATATTCTAATAACGGGTCCACCATACCTCTTGCAAGGGCCACTATATCACTTCGACCCACCAAAGGCACAGCTCCTACACACAGAGAGCTCATTTTCAAAATATTTACATCATATATGCAAGTGTCTCACGTATGAATTGTGTTGGCACCAAAGTAACCCATGAACATTACCTTCAGCCTCCAACGGTAAAGCCTTCAACAGCTCTATAGCTCTTCTGTAGAGACCCTGTCAAAGGATTCAAGTTAATTTATGATCAAAGCTGTTGATAACCTAAGAGAAAATTTGCTCAACACCTCAAGGAGAACACCACACTTGTCAGACTAGAATACTCAAGATATTTAATGGCTTCAACAGAAAATTGCTTAAAACTAAACCAGATTGAAGGTCACTCAACTTTTCAGTGACAAGACAAACTCTACATAAGCTTGCACATTGGGAGGAGAAAAAGAGGAATTGATAATAGAAACTAAAACAGATGAAACCAACTCTGTAAAAACTTAAGCGGGCTGAAGCACTGCTGCCTAAGTGAGAGCGTTGTGTGTATGTGTGTAAAAAGAATGTGGCTCAGTTAAAACTTTCCAATTTCATGAATTTTAAAAATGAAAAATCTTGGGTTTTGGGTAGTTCTGACCTCTTGAACCAAAATAGAACTTGAACGCTCAAGCACTGCCTTCCGCCTAAACATGAGAGCTATGCAACTCAAGACAACACCAATCTTGGGATGATGAGAGCCTACATTTTTTCATCACAAAAAATTAGCAATAAACTTTCCAACAGTCTTTCAAATAATTTCTATATAAAATTTGCACACTAAGTGTAGATGGTCTTTACCAATATCAAGAGGTGTATATGGAAACTAAAAAGGGCTGTCGAGAAAGTTATAAAAAAGGATACCATACAATTCATGTGCGCAACCCATGTAGTGGGATAAGGCTTATTATTGTTGATTTAAGTGGATATAACAACTTAAAATACAGATAACTAACCAAAAGATTCCTCTGCTTTAGCCAGTGCCCTTGTCAATAGCTCCTCTGCATCTCCAAAGTTACTGAAATTTAAATAACATGTATTAGTAATATTCCGTGAAAGTTATAGAACCAAGAAAAATGTGGCAGAAAAAAACCAAACAAGCATTATTGATTTTACCCCAAATGTGATTCAAGCTGCCCCAAAGCACACATGGCCCCCAACATTAAACCCTCTGAGTTCATGTTACCCGCTGCTAAGACAAAAGGGTTCCCAAAATCTTTATTCTCTGAACCTCCATCTATGACCTTTTGATAAACCTCCTTCGCCAAAGAAAAGTTCTGTTTGGCATGTACAAATTCCCCATATGACAGAGCCACACTGCCTATATATTCAAATATCAATCTGGGATGGATAAATGTCTGACATAGAGTCTGATCTAATGAAACATACCTTTGCACAGTCTGTCGTTGAGAGGACCTAGAAAGAGTGCTTCAGCTGCACCAGACCAGCAATCTCTATTTAGATGTTAAAGGACGAACAGGATAAATAATCAGAAACAAACTAACAGGAATTTAGAAGCACCTGATTCAAGATTTCCATGGACAAGTTCGACAAGCCCTTTTACTGCTTTAGCACGAACATTTGCAGTCTCAAAATCTTTGTTATCACACCCTGCTTCATGTTTCCCCACGAGCTCTAAACATTTATCTGCGAGCACTGATGATTTATCATCCTATAAGGGAAAATTATTCTCAAATAAATATGAATATTGCTGGAAGAAATAAGTAGATATTTTGCAATTTGTTAGCAACCAACCTGGCCAAACTCTAAATGAAGACCTACCAGAGCTTCGGATGCAGCAACTACAACAAGAAAGCCCAAGAGTAGTGTTAAATTATGGCCATTTCTTATAAAGATATCAAATTGGAAGAGCAGACGCGCTATATTAATTAATGGTGAATGTGACTTCACCTCTCACACCCAGAAAAGAACTGGCCAATTCTTGAACACTGCGGAGCTTCTCGATTGCATCATCAAAATCACCTCTAAAAAAAATTCAACAAGATAAACTTTCACGAGCTTAACAACCTATTAAACAGAAATTATGCCCTGACACGAGGTTTGATATGCCAGGAAGGAAGGAAACGTTACCTTTCAGACAACAAGGTAGACATAGCAAGCAACACCATTCCTCTAGAGTTTTCATCAGTGGGATCTTTGCTTTCACATGGTAGAGTCGAAAGGCACTGTTCCAACACCAGTTGTCCTTGTGCATACGATTCAGCTATAGACACCAATCACAACCAGAATGGGGGAAAAAATGTAAACTACAAAATTCAAAGTGGGTAACAGTAAAAAGAAGCTGGTGGAGCTTAGAAAACCATATACCTGTTTTTTGAGACCTCGCATGAGACAGAGCATAGTTGATCATCTGAACAGTAACTGGATTTGCCAAAGAACCATCCGAACCATTGTGGAAAAGCCTAAAACGTGGAGTGGATGAGGCAGGACAATGCCCGGTATATGAAACGGAAGCTAAATTGGAAGTTCGAGCAATAGCAGTAGAAGCTCTTGACACCTTAGCAGCCAGACGAATCATCGTCGCTTCAGTGTTGATTCTTGTCAAACGAACAAGAAACCATATGAAATGAACAGAGGGTAATTCAAAATACTAAGCACAGTTCAGAATTAGATTCGATTCGAGCGGGTGAAGAGAAAATGCAGTTGATGTGGATTCAGGATGTCGACGATAATCTGGCATAAAATTAAAAAAGGAATGTTGACGCTAATAAAATTCGAGTGCTCAACTGATGAACAAGGGCTTCTAGCTTGATCTAATTGACGCGTGTCCAGCTCACGAGCGAGTGATGCTGACGGTTGTGATCAAAATTAACTTAGCCCAATGGGCTGCCGAAGACATCAGTCCAACCTACAAAAGAAAGTGCTAAAAGCGGGTTGCATTTAAGTTTTATGGGCTAATAAAAATCTAAAGAGAATTTCATTTAAGAACTATGGAAGAAATTAATTTCAGTCAAAACTCAAAAGATTCTGAAATTTTAGTTAAAGCTCAAAGATTAAAATAAAAATAATTTTTTTAGGTAAAATGATAATAATGTCATTTATCTCATGAACAAGTGAAATTCTTCTGTAAACAAGTATATAACTCTTTGTGAGCAAGTAAAATCCACCTATAAACAAGTGTGTAATTTTTTGGCAACTGGAAATTAATGTGTGGTTTATAAAAGAATTATACTTGTTCACGAAGACTTACACACTTGTTCATAGGAGGATTTCACTTGTTCATGAGATAAAGGGCATAATTGTCTTTTTACCTTAAAAACTTATTTTTATTTTAGTCATTGGGTTTTGACTGAAATTTCAAAATCTTTTAAGCTTTAACTAAAATTAATTTCCTTCACTACTACAAAAAAGAAATACAACGTCTGTAAGAGATGTCTGTTTTTAAAAAAACAGAAGTTAAAAGTCACACGTGGCACAATCGTAAATAAAAAGGGGCAATTTAAAAAAAATAACGTCTGGTGGGGGAAACAGACGCAAATATGCATCTGTTATTAAATAACAAAGGTAGCTTTGTGTCTATTTATAAAAAAAACAAACACAGGAACTTTGTGTTTGTTTTTGAAAAACAGACACACTTGAAAAACAAACACAATTTTTGTGTTTGTTAAATTGTGTCTATTTTTGCAAAACATACCTCAAATAGCGTAAGTTTTGAAAAACATAAAAGGAACATGTGTCTGTTATTAAAAACAGACACATGTTTGTGTCTGTTAATTATTAACAGATGCAAATCGTGATCACATAATGTATGTTTTTACAAAAATATACGCGATCACATTGCCTTTGTTTTTACAAAAACAGACGCCATATGGCATCACCGACACCCTACCATCCTATCTGTTGCAGCTTCTGCAAGTCTACAATATCTGACACTCTGATGAGATGGCACATTTAGCGTCTTTTTTTATGAAATAATGGACACAATTTTTTTTATTCCCGCCACTATTTCCCTCTTATTGTTCATCTTCTAAATTATTTTCATCATTTTCCTTCGTCTTCAACTATTGTTCTTTGAAATCCGAACAATTTCTCTCTTTTTGATAGTAGCGACCTCCTTCCTAGACCACTCTTGTCTTGCTTTAATATTTCACAGCATCCCTCCCTGACCCTTCTATGCTTACTTCTAGCTTGCTCCTATTTTTCACGCCGGCCATTAATGTAAGCTCGCACACCACCAGTGTCTCCTCTTTCAAATACTCTCCAATAGTGCTCTTCGACAACAAGATACACCAAAATTTTTGAAGCATTCACTATCAACAGCTAGTAACGAGTACGGAAATTTTTACATATTTTTTTCTTTATCGTTTAATTTTACATTATAGTAGTTGAATATAAATTTTATTTTTTCTTTATTATTAAATGTTAATTTTGATATGAATTGCTTCTGTTAAGATATGGGCTTCTATTAAATTATCTATCACAGACCAAGGACCCTTCTATTGCTTCTGATTATTTTCATTAGGATTTGTGTAAGATATTAGGTAGTCGGATATTATGTTAAATGGTATATTTTTGGTGGATGGATGCTGTAAAATGTTAAATTGGATTTTTAATATAGCTTTCTGGTGGTAAATGTTGAATGCCGTAAAATATAGCTTTCTATAATTGTATTCTACGGTTGAGTTGCATGAATAGGTAAAACATAAAAATAAAAATAAATAATTGTGCGTTTATTTTTTTGCAAAAACATACACCTATATGCGTATGTTTTTTTTGCTAAAGAACATACGCCTATTTAGGCATCTATTATTCCTTAAATGGATGCATAATATTAGCATTCGTTTCAACACCAATCGTCTTTTCGTTGAACTTTTTATGTCTCCCGCATAGACGACCGCTTGAAAATAGGTGTGGAAAGCATTTTACAATAGACGTTAAAACATTTATTTGTAGTAGTGCTTCCATGGTCTTCAAATGAAATTCTCCCAAAATCTATTGATATTGTAGTTATTATTATCATTGTTTTTTTAGGAGAATTTCATTTGAAGACCATAGAAGGAAACTAATTTCAGTCAAAGCCCAAAAGATTATGAAATTTCAATCAAACCCCAAGGACCAAAATGAAAATAAGTTTTTTAAGTAAAAAGACAATAATGTCCCTTATCTCATGAACAAGTGAAATTCTTCTATGAACAAGTGTGCAACTCATCGTGAAGAAGTAAAATCCTCTTATGAACAAGTTTGCAATTTTTTAACAACTAAAAATTAATGTGTTGTTCATAGAGGGATTATATTTGTTCACGAATAGTTACACACTTGTTCATATGCAGATTTCACTTGTTCATGAGATAAAAGGTATTATTGTCTTTTTACCTTAAAAACTTATTTTCATTTTAGTCCTTGGGCTTTGACTCAAAGCTTAAAGCCTTTGACTAAAATTAATTTCCTTCCATGATCCTTAAATGAAATTCTCCCTTTTTCCGGTGAAAAGAAGGGGCCAAGCCTAACTTAGTTAGGGATTCTTCTTGAAGTTCCTATTCCCATTTCATATAGTTGCAGTCTCTCGGCCAACTCTCTAGGTGGTTCAGTCTAGATTATCTTCCTCTGATTTTGGGTGTAGGCTAAGTTGAGTAAGAATATCAGCTTACTGATTTCCTTCTCTCCACACATGGGATACTCGCCCTTGCCATTCTTGCTCTAAAAGGTCCTTCAAACGTCTACCCACTAGGTTAAGGCCACATTGAATCCCACTATTTTAATTATCCACCACCATTTTTGAGTCACTCTCTACCTCTACATGTCTTAGACCTTCTACAATGCCCCATAACATTGTTGTATACTTATAGCAATACTCTAATCTAATTGAGAATACATGAAGCCATTCTTCGTCAGCTCCTTTGATCAAACCTCCATGTCCCGCTTACCTTGAAGTTGCTTGCCTTCTAATTGTAGCTCTATCAATATTCCATTTGCACTGTCCTATTGGTGGTATCATCCATTGCACCATGATTATGGTGGTTTTTGGTTCCTAGTACTCCATCCCTTACTTTTGCTTTGACATAGTTTCACTTGTTCTCTAATTAATGTTGTAGCATTCCGAGGAATCTCTGTGAGGTTGTTATGCACCCATTGATTATGCCATTTCGATATAAACCATCATCCCATAGTGAAGGTTTCTAGCCACGTGTTCTTCACCACCCTATTCTTCTTGCTTTTAGATTCTTTGTCCACTAATGGTTCCAGTCATAAAAGAAAAAAACCCTGATTCCTTTAGAATGAGATTAGCCCATATGTGACACGCATAGTGACAATATCTTAAAGCATGCAATTGGTCTTCCATGTTTTCCTAGCATATTTTCATATGCCTATTCCACCATCCAATGTTATAGTTCTACTCTTAGTTAAGAGCCTGCCATAAGTAGCAATCCAAGTAAATACTCTCACCCTCTTTGTAACTTTTAGTCTACTATCCTTGCACTCCTCCCTTAACATGTTGTCTTAGCCAACTATAAGTGCTTGCCATTGTAAATTGGCCATTTGTAGTTGCTTTCCATAGAACATGTCGCTCTTCCATTCATCTTCTTCATTTGCTAGTGTGAGGTTCTTTAGGAACTTATCATTAAGCTTGGTAAGCTCCTTCCATAACCTTGAATCCTTTGACTTAGCCATAAGTGGTACTTCTCTCAAACCATTTCTTAAATACTTATTAATCAACACTTGTGCCCAGAGGTCTTCTGGCTTCTTATACATCCTCCATAAGATTTTTAGGAGGAATACATCATTCATCTCCTTCAATCTTTTAATTCTAGCTCTGCCTTTCTCTTTTGTTTTGCCTATTTTTTCCCACCCTACCGTATGCCACCTTCTCTTTGCACTGCTTTCTACCCACACAAATCTCCTTTGTTTTATTTCAAGTTCATCAATTATCCCCTGGGGGCAATCAATCATGTTGCATTTGATAAAGAGGCATTGTAATAGTTACTGACTTCACTAATGTTACATGACCCACCAATGATAAACATGTTGCTTTCCATTCATTTAACCGCTTCCCTATTCTCTTAATTATAGAATGGTATTTTTCTTCTTCTTCTCTTTGGAAGTGATATAGTTGCCCCCATGTATTTGCCTAGCTCTTCAACTTGTTTGAAGCTATTGTGTCTACATATTTCTCTTATGGATTGCATGCTCACATTAGGTGAAAAATATATGTGAATCTTCTCTTCACTCACACGATGTCCAGATGCCTCACCAAATTCCTTCAAACATTATTTGATAATATCAATTTGGTTAGCATTTGCTTCTACAAAAAGAACAAAATCGTCAACAAACATCATATGGGATATTATATATAGGTCCCTCCGACTTGTTCTCATTCCCTTCCATTTTTTTTTCTCTCATTATATCTAAAATTATGAGTTAATTTTTTCATGCCAAGCACAAATAGGTTAGGTGAAAATAGGTTTCCTTGTCTCAAACCCCTTGTCGGTTAGATTTCTGCCAATTTTTCCCTATGCCATAGTATCTTTGTATGTGAGACTACAATGCAAGATAAGATTATTTTGCACATTTCTTCCAAACACCCAACTTCATCCAGGATTTGCTCCATAAAACCCCAGTTGATCCAGTCATATGCTTTTTCAAGATCCACTTTGATTACTACAAAGCTTTTTTTTTCCTGTATTGCCTCTCATAGAATCAATCATTTCATTTACAACAATGATATTATCTTGTATATTTCTTCCTAGTACGAAGCTGACTTGAAATGGGGAAATCAACTTGTTCATGATCTTCTTATATTTTGCAACTATGACTTTTGATACATACTTGTAGATGACATCATAGAGTGATATGGGCCGTAACTATGAAACGTTCTCTAGAGTCTCCACCTTCAAGATAATAGTACCAAGGGTACTATTAACCTCTTTAATTCTTTGGTTATCATTCCATAACTTCCTTACTGAGTCATACACATCATCACAAATTAGTTCCCAATTTTTTTTTGAAAATATATAATTGGGAATCCATTTTTCTCCCAGTGCTTTCAAACTTCCTATGGAGAATATAGCTTGTTTCACTTCCTCGTTTTCCAATTCTTCACATACCTCTTGAGGTAACTTTGGCCATTGGTGCTTTGTCTTTATCCATTTCCATGTATCAATTTCTTCTTTGAACAATTTCTAATAGAACAAATTTATGAGCTAGCCCACTTCTTTTTTTCCTTCAATCCAGTTATTACTCGCATCCTTCAAATTTGATATTTGCTTCCTCCTTTTAATAGCCATTTAGTTTGATAGAACTTTGTGTTCCTATCCCATCCTAAACCCACTTCATCCGAGCTTTTTGAAACCATAAGATGTCTTCTTGGTCCAACATAGTGTTAAGTTCTTCATTCAAATTTTGTTCAAAATCTTCCAGATAGGAGTTGTAACCTCATGGAAATTTTTCTCTAATTCTAGTTATTCTTCTCACTAATTCTTTTTTCCTTTTCGATATATGACCAAAAATCTTTTCATTCCATTCCTTCAGAGGCTTAACAATATCGTTCATCTGATCCCACACCTCTGTCTTCCTTCTCCATCTCTATTGGAGCCAAGTTTTAAAGTCCTACTGAGTAGCTAGGTTGCTACAAATCAAAATGGTCTGGCTGCTCTATTTCCTTGATCTTTAACCATCGAGATAATTAGTGGGTGATGATCCGATTGAATACATGTACATACTCAGACTCTGGCTTCGCTAAAGCTTCTTCTCCACTCTCTATTGCACAACATCCTGTCAAGTCTCTTATACAGTATTCTCCCGTGATGAGTATAAGGACCCTCCATATCACTAAGCCCACACTTATCAATATTGTCCTGTAATCTTTTGCATTTTCTTAGTGGAACCTTTGTTCCTCCCATTTGTTCTCTAAGTGTTCTAATATCATTGAGGTCCCCTCTAACATCCACAGTAGAGACATCCCATTAGAAATTTAGGTTAATATTTCCCATAGCTCTCGCCTTTCTTATTCTTGTGGGCTAGCGTATATGGCCATGAAGCACCACCTATTCTTCCCCATTCCTATAATTTCCACATGCAATAATTATTTGTGGGCCTAAACCATTACTTTTTTTTAAACCTATGGCCTGAATCGCCTTTTGGGCATTCTCCCTATAACATATAGTCTCGACTAGCACAACTATCTCAGGTCTATATTTCTTTATTAATTCTTTGAGAGCATTACATAACGCAATTCTGGCAACCCCTCTAACATTCCATACCATAATCATAGGTAACATCATAAAATAATTTTGAGCTAAGATCAATCTAACCTCAGATTCCAGTGAACTTCGAATCGAATTCTACCATACTTTCTATCCCTTTTGTGCCTTCATCTTGGGTTTCCATTCCCCCATCTCTCTCTACTGCCTCTATCATGTCGTGATCTCCTTTTAAGTTTGGCAGTTCCTTTGAATCCACTTCCATGAGGCCTTTTGCCTTGTGAGTGTGATTTTTGATTAATTGTTGTAGAAGAAGGTCAGCCAATCCGTCTTCCTTTCCTATCGGCCTAAATACTTGTGTTTGTTAGGCTTTTTTGGATGAGCCCTCTACTCCTACCTCTTGGCCCATCTCGTCTACCTTCTGACCCATTACCACACCCCTTTCAGCTTTATCCTTTCTTTCTCAGCCTAACTTCTCGAGGCCCACTCAATGGGGTTTAGCCTTTCATACTCAATTTTCAACTCATTCCCATCTACCATGTATGAGGGCAGGAATAGAGCATTGAGATCAACTTCAATGGACATCCGTGCATACATAGTTCTCATCCTCATGAGAGTCATCTCGTCCACCTTTATTGTTGTACCAATTTTGTTTCCTAGATGATCGAAAAATGTTCCATCATAGTAGTCCTTCGAAAGTCCTAACAGTCTAACCCAAACAGCAGCCTTTCTTATCGTCTCGTTCCATGCATTAAAATTCCTTTTCCATGTTTGCTCTATAATGTAATGGTTCTGGTATAACCATGAGTGGCCTTCTAGAGTAAACAAATAGTCATCTTGATCTTGAAACGATACTATCATGTATCCGTTTCTAATTGTTGTAGCTCAACCTTCCTTGATTTCCCCCATAAAGCTTGTAGCTTGTTTCTCAGTTGCATGAAACCAGATATCCCTCCTATAAGTTTGATTATCAAGGAGTTCTTCTAGACGTGTTTTATTCTTTTTCTTTCCTTTTCTGTAAATTCAATTTGGACTCCCTGTCATGTCTTCTTCACAGTAACCCCTTTCATAATTTCTTTTGGGATATTGGTTAGTAAATTCCCTTCCCATATATCTTCATGGACATGCTCTTCTCTCCCACCTTTACCTCGTATTGTGGGTTTGACTTCTTCTCGATACGATATTGGTCTTGGTTGAAATCCCTGTGGAGTATCTATTTTCGGGAACATCCAGTCCTCTTCTCTTATAGCCATATTGCTTTCTCCCATAAAACTCCCTTCCTTTCTCGGCACCTTCCCCACTATTTCATCACGTCCCTTCTCCTCCTCCTTCATTGGGTTCCCCAGAGGAGGAAACTCAGAGCTTCACGTTCTCTTTAACCTAAATGTGCTTGGCTATTGCTCCTCTTCTCTATCCTCTTCCCCTTGTCTATGCTTAGAACGGTCCAGTGGTAGAGTTTGGAGGTTAGGGTGAATGTTTGACATTAAAAAATCACTCTCTTTACTCACACACCCTCTCTCTCTCTCTAACACAAATTCAACATTTATTATGTAATGCAAGAGGCTTATTATCGTTGTTTTAGAATATTGAGTAACCATCCTTATAACAACAACACCAACCACCAACAGGATGATATAGCAGAAGTGGTTAATCCATCATAACGTAGTGAACTGAGATTGGAACCCTGCACTTGAGATGTGTCCACATTTGGTGCACAATATCGAATAAGGTTGCCTCTAATAGGAGAAGACTCGTACTTAACAAAAAAAAACAATAAAACCACCAACCAACCATGAGGCCTAGCATAAGCATTTAATTAGGCATTCAATCCTCGGTAGTTTGTATAGAGAAGTTCTTATGGTAAATACTAAAGCCCCTTTAGAAAGTCTACTATATGAGGGGACTAGTTACCACAATCAACATATACCTTGGGCCAACAAATAAAAAGGGAAAATGGAAATAAGGTCTTAAGGACCAAACATATTCACTAAAAAGTCCCACCAATTTAATCCCTTACCAAGAGATCCCAAGGTTCCAGGGGACTAATTAACAACTTAGTAGGCCTAGTTGACAACTTAGTAGACCCAATTTACAATTTTGACATCGAGTTTTAATAACTCAGTAAGAACATTTTAACAAAGTGCACCTAGGCATTGTAACAACTTAGTAGGCCCAATTGACAATCTTGACAACGAGTTTTAACAACTCCGTAAGGATGTTTAGGTGCACTTGTGACCATATGGCTACATAATTGTTAAAATGTTCTTACGGAATTGTCAAAACTTGATGTCAAGGTTGTCAATTGGACCTACTAAGTTGTTAATTGGGCCTCTAAGTTGTTACAACACCCAAGTATACTTTGTTAAACTGTTCTTACAGAGTTGTCA
>JBAGKO010000003.1:19856682-19871848 GCA_037177275.1 Acacia concinna | reverse complement strand
AACAGCTTACTTAAAATAAGAAGCAGACCGGGGGTTTGTGTTGTGAGGAATATGAATAAGCCTTCGATCGATTTTTTTTGTTTTTGATTTGGGATCCAAATTTTAAAGTGATTTGCTTTATCCTTTGTGAATTGCTAGTGTTTTTTTTTCCGACAACGACTGTAATTATAAATTATGTTGAATTATTGATGGTTGGATGGGTCATTCTGAAGCTTTTCCTTTGTCGTTTCCACGAGGTATCAAAGCATATTCATTGATACATGGCATCTGGCACGTTTACCTGCTTCATCACCTCCTGTGTTGTTAAATTATTAATTTATGCCCTCCGATAAAGAGGGGAAAAAAAATAAAGGTTTAATTAAATTATCTCGCCGGTTGAGTGAGCTTTACATATATAGTACTATGGTCTATTTTTAATTAACATTAAAAAATTAAAAGACATATTAATTAGAAACCCTGGTTCATGCGTTATTTTGTGCATATAATGAAAATATAAAGTGAAATTACGATGATGTTAACACGTGAAGCTTTGCATTTGGCACAATTAATTTCTCCAGTGTAATTCACACACATATGTGTATATATACACAATATGTGTGTGTATAATTATATACTACTTCCGGTTCTAATTATAAGATTCAGTTAATTTTTTTTTAGAAGTTAAAGAAGCAAAATAAATTACTTAATCATATCATATATTGTGTTTTATTATATTACACTACGGTCCTAATTATAAAAGGCTGTTGACTCTTTTGAAGAATCCTAAAAAAACTAATTATATTATTTTAAAGCATTAAAAATTATTGTTTTTCTTCAAACTACTTTATTTGCCTTATGAACATAAAACACAACATATGATATGATATGATTAAATAACTTATGTTGCTTTCTTAACTTCTCCATAAAAAGTCAACTAGATGATATAATTAGAACTGAGAGAGTATGTATATTAGTTCATAAGTTAAATAAAATAGTTTGAAAAAAACAATAAGATTAAGCGGTAGTTCATAACTCTGCTTCTCAATATCTAAGAAAATTCAAATGTTTACATTCTGGATGTCGGGCTGTAAGTATCATAATATTAAGCGGTGACAATAAGGAAAGCATACAAAAAGAAAAGGGCCCAGTAAATAGTAAATACCAGATGAGCGGTAGTGAAAGTAACAAGAAACATGAATTGCAAAGAGTAATACATCTGATTTTAATGAAATGAATGGGTATTGAGGAACGTACCTTGAAGTCGGAGATGCAGAGGAAGGTGAAGTGGGAAGGATGATTGATAAGAGCAGCAGAATGAAGCAAAGGCCTTCAAAGTGTGTGTAAAGAATATGCATTTTCCTTTATTATATAGATACTAAATTTGACTCAAGACGGAAACAAAAGGGGAATTAGTTGGTAACAAAAGTATAAGACACGCAGTTTTATGGTGGTGATCAAAAGACATGTTTTCTTAATTACTGTGCTTAATTGACACGTTGGTGGTCCCCATTGTGAAATTTCCTTAATCGTGTCAAGAATGTAGCAGCTGCAGGAGAGGCATAAATAAGGAGTGCGTGGGCTCCATATGATGATCTCTGTAATATCTTTACCTGTGTGCATACTTCCTTAACCCCTCCTTATAAGGATTAAATTTGTGAATGAGTGTGGTTTTGTATCAAACCCCAAATGGGTTATTTAAAGCTTATATTAAGTGATGGAGCCAATATTTCACGATGAATAACCTCATTGTGATTGGGAATATATATATATTTATAATTTTGATAGCGAGTTTTAACAACTCTATAAGAACATTTTAACAAAATGCATTTGAGCGTTGTAACAACTTAATAGGCCCAATTAACAACTTAGTAGGTCCAATTAACAACCTTAACAGCGAGTTTTAACAACTCCGTAAAAACGCCTAGCTGTACTTGTGACCACTTGACTATATAATTGTTAAAATGTCTTATGGAGTTGTTAAAACTTGTTGTTAGAGTTGTCAAAACTCATTGTTAAGGTTGTCAATTGGATTTACTAAGTTGTTAATTGGGCCTACTAAGTTGTTACAACATCCAAGTATACGTTGTTAAACTGTGCCTACAGAGTTGTCAAAACTCGCTAGTAAAGTTGTAAATTTAGCCTATTAAATTGTCAATTAGTCTTACTAAGTTGTTAATTAGTCCCTTGTGATCTTTTAGTAAGGGATTAAATTGGTGAGACTTTTTAATGAATATGTTTGGTCCTTATGACTTTATTGCCATTTTCCCGAGAAAAAAAAACACCAACCAATAATGGGTTGCCTTTAGCATGAAAGAGCTAATATCTCACATGTTGGACTAATGTTCAAGTTTTCACTAGGAGATACACTCACATTCAGGGGATATTTGGTATAAGGGATTTGGAGAGGGAAAAATTTGTATGAATTGAATTTAAAAAGAATTGAAGAACTGAAGTTATAAAGTTTTTATAAAGGAAAGATAAAAGATATCAAAACAGGAAAAGTTAATTAAAAAAAGTTTAACTCCACTTCTCAATTTTTTTAAAATACAACAAAAAAAAAATCCCCCTCCTTGTACCAAATAGCCTTTTACTACATAGAAGTGTCGTGAATATGATTGCCTCTAATAGTAGGAGGCAATTGTTATTTAACCCTTAGCTCACCACACATTGCAATTTTTTTTTTTGAAAAAATGGTAATTGGCCAGACATTTTCTTTAGTGGCATAGGCCTTGGATCTATATCTTGTTCATTCAAGCAAGTTTCATATTTTCAACACCTTTTCCGTGCACGTAGTCTTATGATCTTTTTTCTGAGTTTGGACTTTGAAAGGGTCTAAAGAATTGTTTTGAAGCCTTCATTGGCTTAGCCTAATATACGGACAACTCACGGCATTCGAATAGCGCAAGGATTGGTGTGCAGAATTGGTTAACCAACCAAAGTACGAATGTGGATAACATTACATTAATTGGATGGATTATTGATATGAAGAAATATAGGCTTCACACTAAGAAAATTTGCGAAACTTAGATTGGATTTTAAGGATAGGCATTGATTTTATTCAAATGGAAAAGGACTGTTGTTTATATTGTTTACTCTTTTATATGTCTCAGAGCATATCTTCATTGGATTACACGTTTATCTCTATTTTAAGAATTTTAGAAGCAATTTTTGCAAATCAAATATCTTCATCGAGCGTTCCTCCTTCTAAGTGATCCAATGTGATTTACTAGGATATAGAAGAGCTCCTTTCTAATTTCATTTTTCAGCAAGTTGGCTTTTCTAGTAATCTTTGTTGGCATGAATTTAACTTTTCTTAGGAATTGCCACACTTTTGTGGCTGGCATTTAATTTCCTGATTTAATCATGCACTCATTTTTCTCTAATATGCATTTCACTTTCCTTTAAAAAAACAAAATACGAAGTCATTTCATTCCTACAAAACTATATATAAGCATCACATACAGTCTCTATATATATTACCATTGGGATTTTTTTTTTCAAAACCATATATATATGGTGCTTCTCAGAAGCTTAAAGATCTTTCAGAACAAGCCAGATCTTGGCGTTGGATATGGAAGAAGACAACCAAGAAGGCAGTGCTCCCCAATATCAAAGTGAGTGCTCATTTTTTGATTCCTTTGGATTGAACGCATGGTCATGGTGGGAAGCTTACGTTTTAAAGAGAAATGAAAGAAAACCATCTGTAGATAATTGATAAAAATTCGCTGCAGGGTCAAGTATAGAATCGTTTTGGAGAGTTACGTTATTCAAGAGTTGGCCAAATTTGAAGGACAGATAAAGGAGGAGATGGCAGAAGTTGAAATTAAAGCGGTTCCCTATTCGGTTTCTGACAAGTTTCGTCACAATTGCTTACTCAGAGGTGACCGAGCTTGGTTGTTTGTTTATGATTCTGGGATTGTACGCAACCAACCTTATACTCGTTAGTTACTCTGTTATGCATACCCATTCATGTCCTTATACTTGTTCGTTCTTTTGTTTTGTATTTTTTTTTTTTTTTACCAAATGCTCTCCAAGCATCCATATGTTTTTTTTTTATTGTCAACATAGTATTTTCAGTTCATTTTGGACTTGAAACTAATATTGTCAAGCTAGTCACGTTAAATTAAAGTTTGGGTGAGATTAATTATCATCTCAATTAACAGATGGTTGATAATATATAACCCATCAATCTTTAATTGTTATTTATGTGCTCTTTGTTTAAACCTGAATAATGAACAAAACTTTTATAATTAATCCTTTTAAAAAAATTTATACCTTAACGTGGTTGCTCTGAAAAAAATTCTCTTTCAATTTCAACCAATACAAACACAATCCCATTGTTTTCGGTCACATTCGGAACAAACTTTTAGTTTCATTATTTCTCTTTCTCTGCCAAAAAATCATATGAACTAAAATGCTACAAAAAGAATCAATCTAAATTGAAAGAAAATATAATAATTTTGTAAATAATCTCGTGTAATCTTAGAAACATGGACCCCTAAATTTGATCCATTGAAGTCACCTCTCACGACGTCGTTGCTCGTACTTAAATATATAACTCAAGCCCACCAACACAACCACGATGGCCGCCTCCACCTTATCCAAATCAGAGTAATGTAATGTCTGCAACAACATCGTCGTCGACTTCGTGTTGTACCTCTTCTTCTCCATACTCCTCTCCGATTGCCACCTCGTCGTATCACGCGCCACTGGCGTCAGCCATTCCATTATCTCCTCTACCGCCTCTCGCCACCCCTCCGCCGGCGATCGTCCATCCCCTCCCTCCTCCCACTCCTCCTCCTTCAGCCATTGCCCCCTCATCTTATTCCTCACCTTCTCCTTTAGTCTGTCCGGTAGCATCTCGTACAACGCCTCACGCTCGCTCTCTCCTATAGTCCCCGGCGAGTGTAGGCAACGCTCCGCCAACATAATCACGCTCGCGTACCTGAACGATAGCCCAACCCCGCCAACCGTCGACGACGGCGCCATCCTCAGTACTTTGTTGCTTTTCGCGATTTCGTCGTCTTCATCGGGGGCGAATCGGATCGGACCCGATTTGTTTGTCTTCGAGATTGGACCCGACTTTGATACTCGATTTGTCAGCTGGCAGCAATTGGTTTGGTATACTTCTCGGTGTTCAAGGAGGCAATAGCCGTCATCAAAATCCCGGTCATTCCTTGGAAGACCCGAAATGTAGGGATCGAAAACGGAACAAATTCGAGCATAGATGATAAAGACGATCCGAACCATGAGTCTTACTGTCTTGTCAAATGTTTGGTTCCATAGTGACACCTCCTTGTAATGCCTCACTTGCTTTCTCTGATATGCAATTTGATCGCACAAATTCTGTATGTTCACTGTATGTTTGTAACCAAAGTTCTTGCAACCCAAGGCTTTATAATGTTCCACCTTCTTCTCCGAAGCTTCCATATCGGCGAGACACACCATTGCATCGTAAAGTTTCCCCGTGGCCACAACTAACTTCTCCATCTTCTCAACGCTCTTCGTTACACTACGGCATCCGAATTGGAGCTTTCTAGTGTTAATCATGCCGGCTTTTAGATCAGCATAGACAAGATCGAACTGGTTGAGTCCAGGATCGGAGCATTTCCGGCCGAGCTGTGAGACAGCAGCAGCTGTGAAGTCAAGTTCCTCGAGGCGCTCAGCGCAGGCCAAGTTGAGGAGGAAGCATTCTTGCTTGGAGTTTAAGTAGACGACCCCTTTAGATTTGATAGTGTCGTTGCAGAGCTTTAAAACTTGATCGTCGGTGAGGGAGTTATAGAGAGAGACGAGGCGGCGCATGGTGTTGGCGGTGTCAAAAGCAAGTATCTCAAGGGTGGCCGCCGGTGGCTTGTGGTGGAAAAAATAGTAGAGCTCAAGCGCCATTATTATAATAACCTCAATGAACACCAACTTCTAAGTATATATCTAACAGCATAGAAATAAATGAGATGCAAACTAAAAGAGGTTAAGATTTTTCTGAAAGAGAAGTAGTTAGTTGAGAAGCTAAATAATTGACGTTGAAGTCGTGTTTGTTTTGTGAGAGTATATGCATGTAGGGTTTGAGGTGGATGTAGGGTTTATATTTAAGTGAAGATTCGAGGGGAATTAAGGAACGCGTTTGGACAGTGGAGATTCAAAGAGGTGTCAACTGAAAGAGTAATTAAAAAATTATGAAAAGGTAGGGGGAAAAAAAACAATGGAGACAGTGAATGCGTATATGAATACTAACATAGAATTTCTTTACTGTCCTTTTATATTAAATCCATTTGCTCAACCTTTGACTCTGCGTGTGTTTTCCTATTGATAGGGGCTTTAATGGGAGCGGGTTTGGAAAGGCAGAGGAAAGCGGGCAATCTATCTTTCTTTAATTTATTGGTCCTTTTTTTCTAATTTGGAGGAGCAATAGGATACTTCCCTTCCATCCTTGTCTTTGATGCAAGACTCAGTTCTTTTAAAAAAAAAAATTAAAAAGAAGTTAAATAAATTCAGGCAAAAAAAAAAAAGAAGTTTAATAAATTATTTTAAAGTATTTATATTTATAGTTTTTATCTAAAGTGATTTTTCTAACTTATAAATTAAAATATAATATCATGATATTTAAAATATGTTATGATTAGTAATTTATTTATTTTCCTTAATATCTCTAAAAAAGAAGAGGTTAAAGTGTTCTTATATTAAGAATTGGAGAAGCATCTTAGCTATACTTTTTTGCCAACGAAATATCGTGTATATATATAATTAAGTCCATATATAATTATATTTAAGAGAACAATACTTAAATTATATTATCCTTAAATTTAATTATAATTAAGTCCATATATAATTATATTTAAGAAAGACGGAGTAATTTGTAAGTATCTCTCTGTATTTTTTTGAGTCAGCTAGAGCAAGTTGGAAATGTGCCCTGACGTTAATAAACCTTAGAGACCCAATTTGTATAAACTTTCTGTATATAAAAAACAATTATCTTGTATGAGATATGCATGACAATTGTTGTTGATCTTTATTCTATTTTATTACTAAGAATTTTTCGTTATATTTATATGTCAAAATGTCAATTATAGTTTCAAGAGAATGGTCGACATCCGACACGCTTTCTTGTGAAAATGGAAATAGATGATCGTACATATGGAAAATTAAGTGCATTGATTTATTAAACATAGAATATTAAGTCTACCGATGAGGAGGAAGATTAAGTAAGTGGAGAGATCTGTATGTTGGAATACTTTTCTTCCTTAACTTCCTCAAACGACATGTGATGGTTCGAACACTAATAATATAATTTATAACTAACAATAAATGTATTAAAGGTAAATTTTAATAAAACAGAGTGCATATCTGGGTTCATTTGTATTTTATAATTACGATTCAACAGTTTGGGAGGATATGGATAACAGACCAGCTATCTTACGTGTGAATGTGTGATTGAGTCAAACCAAAAACTAAGTGGTCCCAGCATAAGCTTTTGTTGCTGCCACTTGGAGGCTTCCCTCAAATGTCCCGTGTCGAAGCAACACGTACTAACGTTGAAGTGTTTTTAGTTTTCACACTAATTCTGATCGCTCAAGTGTGAACAAGAGAAATAAGAACATGCTTCATACCAATGATTTCTGCTCTGACCTTGACTTTAGTCCCACTACCTTGACCATGTGAATCTTGAAATTAAACTATTTTAAATATCACCCCGTTTTTAGTATACATGTTTAATACTCGTCTGTTTCTAACATTTTTTATATCAATCAAGGAAAATTTTAAATCTCATTAAATTTTTCATGAAATTTAATAATTTTCTAATTTTGCCTATATTTAATATACATAATACTAAATAAAAAGAAATTTAATATAATAATAAGTGAAGGGTAAAATTGTATATTCATATCAAAATTTTAATGAACTGCCTTATAAATAACGCTCAAAAAAATTCTTTTCTCTCTACTCTATATATAGGATCAGAGGTGTATAAGACATGAGTATTTAGCTAATTTAATTAGATTAAATAAATTTGTTGAGTTAATTAATATGCCATGTATTTATTAAAACACCGTAGTCATCTTTCTTAATTTTCTTTTCTCGTTGATTATTATTTAGGGAATATCAGTAAGGATAAATTGCGAAAAACATTGACTAATATGAAAATTATATCTTATATTTAGAATTAAGATTCACTCTCAAAATATGTCTTATATTAAGAGTCGGAAGATTAATATCTTATTCATATTATTAATTATACTTTAAATTTGATCACATATTAAGCACTCGGGTAGCAATACCTAGCTCACCATAGAGGAATTATAACGAGGTTCCAAGTAAAAAACTTAATTACTGAAAAGTCTTCAAGACAGGTGAGACGTTGTCATTTAATCTCTTACTTTGAAATTTTTCATTCCTGACTCATCAATTGTTATTGGGACTTAAGGGTAATAATTAAATCACTTTTTCAAGACCTCATTGTAATTCCCCTACTTTATATATTCAGTTGTCATTGGGAATTAAGTCTCTTTTTCAAGGCCTCGTTGTAATTCCCCTACTTTATATATCCCCCGAAATGACCTGAGCCCCTAATTAATTTACTGTATATATATATATATCATTTATAATTTTTTATTATGATTCATTGAAATTAAAATTGTATACTCATATGGTCCTTATTATAGGACCTACTTAGAAACTGATCTTAATCTTAAATATAAAACATATTTTTTATATTTACCAATTTTTTCATAATTTATCCCTATTAATGCAACAATAATGAAGTAAAAGAGAGATATAAAGAGAATTAAGGAATATGATTAGGATTTTTTTTAATAAAAACATGATATTGACTAGTAACTTCCTTAATATAATCAAATTTAAAAAATAAGTCTTATATTAAGGACTTGATGGAGTATTTTATATTAATATTAATATTAATATTAATGTGTATACACACACATCAAGGATGATTTGTAATTTTCTTTCATCACAATCATGAGAGATACAAATGTATATCAATTAAACTTCATAATTCACGTATATAATCAATGGAGCTTATAAATTTTCTTATTTTAATTTCGTTTGTAAATAATTTTATTTTTTCATAATAAAATATTATTTTCTTAAAAAATACTGTTTCAAAATTTACATGCATTTTGCTTATGATCCTCTCTTTAAGTTAACTTGGTTATGTGCATAAGGCTATTGGCATTATAAATTAGAACATAATGGGAAAAAAAAGTCAAAATAGTCAAAGAAGGTAATCTCATTTCACATGATGTGAGACGAAAATTTGTCTAATTGTTGTCAAATACTCCCTCGCTCTTAAATATAAAACCCATTTAATTTTCTAATAAAAGTTAAATAAGTTTCTTAATTATATGATATGTTGTATATCATTAGATTATAAATTAATTTATAAGTAAAATAAATTATTTTGAAGAAAAAATATAAATATAAATTCTTTAAAATAATTTAATAAGATTTGTTAATTTCTTTTAAGAAAAGTTCACTAAATTTTATATTTACGACTGGTAGTGATATTGCTAAACATGATGTTATCTTCCGTTGAATAAAAAAGGTCATATTATCTGGTCAAATATATTTATCACGTAACAATTAATAACTATACACATTTGGGATGGGTAGTGATAATTGTTTATGCTTTAAGCTATAATATCATCTTTTCAAGAAAAAAAAAATAATAGCTGTACACATTTATCTAGTACGGTGTCCCTACCTTTGGTTTATGTCAAAAACCGCCATCATTTTAAAACTTTGCTTTTATTTAAATATAATTATCGATGGATTTTTCAACAAATTATTAATTGCCTTGGATTCTTTTAAAATTTGGTTTTATAATTTTGTAGCATTAGGTATTGGGAACAAGAGCGCTCATTAGTAGTTGAATCCTAACTGAGTAACTGTTAGAGTACGAGTATCAGATTATATATATATATATATATATATATATATATATATATATAACGCGTGGTTTCATGTATAATTGATTAAGAAAGCGTGAGCTAGACCAGACATATCGATATTATGCATTGACGTTGTTGTACCTTGACACCAAATTAATTAATGTCTTGGACTAAGTCAAGAGATAAGTAGAGAGAGAATTTCCTTAAGTCCTGATAGAAAATCAAAAAGATGTATAGCGTCTTGGACTGAATCACCAAAAAGAGGAATGAAATACAAAATGTTTATATATATATATATATATATATATATATATTCATGACGAAAGCAATAGAGATGAATTTAAAATTTCCGTAGGAATGAAATCAATTTGATTCTCTTGATTAATATACAAGGAAATATTAAATGACTTAAAATTCAAGTACGTACGTTCGGCGAAACATGACAAAGTTAATTAGGTGAATTAATAGTTTCATGATTTGACATTGAGGACGATGATACTTCCTCGACGAATCAATTACCAACATATTATTGCTTTCTTATGAAACGGTGGTAATATAATAGAAAATAAGATTACTAAATTAAAAAAAAAAAAAAGATTGCGTAAAAGCTTATTAGTGGAAAATGATGCGGCAGAAAGGGTTACCACTAAACACAAACATTATTAGCAACACGTTTGCAACGCGCTTGGCCTTGGATTCTTCATTAATGGAGCAAGTTGGATTAAAAAATATGAACGAAGGAAAAAAAAACAAAAAACTAGATAAGGACATGTAGACCCTGAAAGAAAGAACAATGAATTGGTATTTTTCATTAACTTAAACATATCCAGTTGGTATTATATTATAATAAATCCAAAAACTAGTTCCGAATGGGAATATCCCTCCCCAAAGGTATCCTTTTTCCGTGGTAAGAAACTTTTTCTAAAAATTTTTGTAGTTTGACCATGTATTCGTAGCTTTAGCTTCCTAACAAAATGAAGCAAAATTACTATAAGGTTTCAAGAAAATATACTTAATTATTGAGAAATCACAATAACAAGTAAGGAACTTGTCATTGTTAAGCTTCGGGATAAGAAATAACAACATCTATCATGTCAGTTGCCATTGATATTTCCTCTAAAATTAAGATCCTGCTTGATATTTTAAAAAAGAGAAATGCAAAGAGATCCCTGCATCTTAATATGTTTGATGTTAATTAGTTAAGCTAATCCAAAATTGGTGTTCAATTTCCTCGTATAAAAGAAGTAAATAAAGCTCCTTTACACGAACCAGCAAGGCCGTTTCTTGATATATATAAAAATATTTTAACTTTAAGAATTTTAAAATCAATTGTTATGGCAATCATCATTATTTTGGAAACTCGATTTGAATATTTTACTAAGGGAAAATCATGCCATTTGGTCACTTAATCCCTTTCCCTTTTCTATGGCGTTCTACCAAACTTCCAACTGAAAAAAATCTACAGTTTGTTCTACTTACCAAATACATTTTTGGCCCAAAAATTAAAAGCTTGTTTGAAGTTGTTTTTCAAAAACATTTTTTTTTGTTTTTAAAAACAGAATACAAAAAAGTTATTTAGTAGGTTGCTTTTACCCCAATTATCTAAAAAAAAAGTAATTTTTAAAAACTAAAAAATAAAAACAATTTTTAATTGCTTTCTTGTTTTTATTTTATTGTTTTTCATTTTTTGAGGTTATCACTTATTCACTATGACACCATACTAGTAATGACTATGACCACATTACCACCAATGACTTGCCATATCACTTTAAAAACATATTTTTTTAAAAAAAAAAAACAATTCAAACAGATTTTTTTCCCCAAAACTTATTTCTATAAACTGTTTTACAAAATTATTTTAGAGAACAAAAAATAAATAATATAATCAAGCCTAAATTTTTATAGAGACTTCTCTCCCCCTCCTCTCTTGAAAATAGTTACATCCTACTAAACACAACTTAATAGTGGAATCCTTAATTTCCTACCTAATTTTACTCTAAAAAAAGGATTCATGTTATACTAATCAAATAAAATGGATCTAAGTGGTAACGCTAATTTTTCTGGCTTGGTTGGTGTATGTTTGAATAAATTTTGAATTCATTATACTTGCGTTCTAATTGGAACATCATCAATCAATTATATTGAAAAGCACCGAAACATCAAAAAAAATCTAGAGACTATTTATACTTTAATGAACTCAATATGTGAATAAGTAATGAACTAGCTGGCTATAAAAAAGCTAGTGGACTAAGAAAATCATATATGGGTCTTATCACCAAGATTTTGATAATTTAAAATTAGTCTCGATCAGAATTTTCACCAAAACACTACAATATAATTCGAGAAAAAAGAAGGCCTAAGTATTTATGTGATATAAATTTTAATCGTGTTTACATTTGGGGTGACGACAAACTACAGGATGAGAATACGATATTCAATTATACTTAAAATTAAAATGGCAGACATGACTAAAATGATTTGTGGGTCATTTTCTGAATCATTGAGTCTGCAAAACTTTTAAAGTCTGGTCCTAACTGAACTCCATCAAAAAAGAGAAAAGAAAATCAAGCACTTTGTTAAATTGTTGGATGTGTCATTTTTATGAGTAATTAATAATGAATGGGTGATGGAGATTTTATATTCGCGTGGACCTTTCAACCTAGCGTCCTTAACTCAAACTCATTTTTCCTTCAAACTCTCCTAAGCTTCCCTCTACTTTCTGCTTTTCACACTTTGATTTTTAACGTGTAGTGATTGAGGGGACACAGAGAGAGAGACACACACACTCTTCTAACAATCTAAAACTTACTTCACATAAGTGTTATAAATAGTATAGTAATCTTTTCTTATAAATTTGATCCTGTATATATTGAAATAGATCGTAGGCATATATGTTTTGTATGAAATTTGAAATTAGTTATATATTGATGACAATTTTATGATTATCACGTATTTTTTCATAAATTTTATGAGTACTCCGTATTTTTTTTAATGCAATGTATTGATATTTACCAATCTTTATAAATATGGCATATATATAATTCTCAACTGCATATTCCTGCACATAAAAACTTTTATTGCAACTAGCTCTCTTGAAAACATTCAAAGGGTCTATATCATGAATGTAACCAGCAAATAACGGTCTTTGAGAGAATCACATCCTAAAATAAAGGGTTCGTGAACCTTTCATAGGAACCCTCCATGGGACAATGAACATTAGTCTTTAAGAAAATCACATCTTAGAGACTAACCATTACTCCCCTTTCCTTTATTTCCTCTTTCTTCCCCTTCCTCATTGCTCCCTGCCGTTTTTACATAAAAGAAAGCTAGGCATTGAAGTTGGGGTACCAGGGTCTGATAAAGCCCCTCTTTTAAGGTAACCCTCCGATATGGGACAATGACACATTGGAATAATTTGTTGCATAGAATAAATGCAATTTTTAATTATATACTCATTCCAGTTCTAAATATAAGATGCAATTGGTATTTTTTTAGAGAAATTAAGGAAGATAACTTACTTAAGCATATCATATGTAGTGTATCATTATATTATATATTAGTTTATAATTCAGATAAAATAGTTTGAAGAAAAACAACAAATTTAAATGTTTTAAAGTAATGTAATTATATTTTTTAATCTTTTATAAAAAAAAAGTCAATTAAGTCTTATATGTCACACTAGAGGTAATAATTTGCACAGAAACATTCTTTTGAAACTTGATCCTGTCCTGGTTGGATATGTTAGAAATAATAAGTGGGTGTGTCATAAGGAACTGTCAGAAAATCAGATCCATGATTCTATGATTCTCTCCCATAATTTTCTCCTTATATCATGCACTCTCATTATTGTATACATTTTATCATTAATGCACACATTCACCCACAATCCTATATAATGTACCATTGTCTATTGGAATTATATCAACATTTTACAGAGAACTATTTCTTCTCTTCTCTTCTTTCTTCAATAGTCAAAGTAACAGTTTTGTTAGATTGGATGAAATTGCACAATTTTAATTATTTTAGGGTGAGAATTGCACCATTTTAATTACTTTAGAATGAAAATTGCACCATAAATTACTTAGGGCGTTGGGTGCCCCTAAAAAAATAGTTTAAGATGTTGATTACACCTTAACCCTACAATCTTTTTTACATCGGAATACTGTCTACCATAGAGGAGTGAGAGATTCCCCCCTTCGTCAATGATGAATCAGCAAGCATGTTTTGGCCCCTTAAAAGTAAATAGCATGAAGTTAAAAGACTAAACAAGTACTCTATAGTTTCCTGTTTAAAAATATAAGGGATAAGAGGCAAAAATAAATATGTGATTATTATTTAGGGGCGCCTACCAATAAATATTTTCTTTTTTTAGCAAAAATATATAAGAGATTAATAAATTGATGCAAAAGTGACATATGGTGTTAAAAGATCACCTTTGACTATTAAGCTAAAGTTTGTTGACCAAAAGTGATGACATATATGGTAACTTGGAAGAATTTGTTGCCAACTGGAATTTTACTAAGGGATACTAATTTGTTTAAAATTGTTTTAAAAAAAACTATAACCCGGTCAAATAAGAAAAAGACTTACTTCACCCATTTCAAAATCACCACTGACCTACATCAATGGTGGTCGTTGCCAGCCAAGCCAACATACTCTGTCTTCCCCCTCCGGCTCTGACCATAAATGTTCCCACAAGTCTGCTTCCTCTCAATCTTTTGGCACCTACTTCTTGCGCTCCTCCGCACAAGTCTAGCCCGTCCTCCCGACATGACAGAACTCCTCCATATCACAGAGGAGCTGTGCGAGAGGGAGTCTTGGTTGAAGACATGGCTTCTTGAGAATAAGCTCTTGAAAGAGACCAGTTGACGAATTCGAAGACGTAGCCATCCACCTCTGATTCCGTGACGGATTGTCTTCTTTTGCCTCCAATATGCGTTCGTGACATATCATCACCCCTCCTGGCTCAACCATTGATTTTTCATAGGAAACACACCAAGAAGGGTCAAAGAGTAGTGACGGCGGGGAATCATCCACCGACAACAGTGGCGGCAAATCAAGCATAATGAAGGCTCAATTCCATCACCATTTTTTCTAGCTAAGCTCTGTTCGAATCCAACGCCAACCTTGTATTGTATCATGTAAGGGAATTAATTTGTGTTGATGGTAGGATTAATTCCTTGTGCGCCAACCTAGTATTGTATTGTCCAGGAAGAGGCAATGGAGGAAACTGGGTCAGAGAGTAAAGGAGCTGCTATGGCAAGCTCCTAAAAGTTGGGATGAGA
>JBAGKO010000003.1:19841927-19856582 GCA_037177275.1 Acacia concinna | reverse complement strand
CAGTCACTATTTTTAGTGTTGTTTTATTTTATTTATATTCTTTTATCCTCACTTTGTAATAATTATTTGTATCATTATATAATTTAGCGCGCTCATCCATTTTCATATAGGATACGAATTAGATGTTACATAAAAATTCAGTAGCAATTTTGGTTATTACTAATAAAAATTACACAAACATTTATTTGAAATTTCTCGTTTTTCCTCCTTTAAAATTGAATTTCTCTAATAGTTTTTTTTAGGATTTTACTTTTATTATTTATCATTTCTATTACATTTTATAAAAGATTAATAAATTTTTATAAATTAATAAATTAGTATTTATAAATTAAAAAAAAAAATCTCCCCTGCGCATTGTTCACGTGAACAATGCACATTTGAGCACTGTTTACTTGAATAGTACACATTGTGCAACCTTGGCACGATTTGTGCACTATTCATGCGAACAGTGCACAAATCGTGTCAAGGTTGCACGATTTGCCTCAAATTTTTCTCTCTTCTCGCCCATTCTTAACACAAGCCGTTCGCACTTGGCATGATTTACACAAATCATTTTAAGGTTGTGCGATTTCCAGTGTTATATTTTGTCAAATACTTTTTTTTATTGCATTTCATTAATAAATATTTTTGTTTATATTATTTTATGAAAAAAATTGATATAATTAAGTAACTTATTTATCTTTTTTAACATCTCTAAAAATTGTTACTTGAATCTTATATTTAGGACTAATGGAAGTAGTAGCAATACTCATGAAAATTGATTGTTATGCATAGAAATTTTTGTCTTGCAAAATATTTCCAAAGTACAGGTAAGAAAAATTTGCCCACATTCCACAAAGCATCGATGATTGCAAAAGATGATATGTCATAGTTGGGAGACCTAAGGAAAGATCTCTCTATGCACATCATTTTCTTAGATTTTGGAGGTTCATCAGGGTCAAGGCATACCTCCAAACTTACATTTAAAGAGGTATTTATAGATCATCTATCAACAAGATCTTCGTATAGGTAAATTTGAATCACAAGCTTATAGTTATATGTCAATCCCTTTACCAACTCGACTAACTCATGCATGTTGAGTTTTACTTATTCTAAAACCACCAATACAATAAAGTGCAACTATCTTTACTGTGAAAATAAATTGAAGGCAACGTACTATCAGTGAACAAGATTTTAACTATAAAATTACTCTGAATCTCGTTCTCACTGTAAGTGAGTACACGACATTATATAAGCAACAGTGGAATGTACTGGAAGCTATGAGTTGTCTAACCAATTTTATGCAAGACACGTGTAGGTGCTGACTAAGTCAAAACTAACTCATAACTAATTGATGAATGGGGTGCAGTGTTCTGTAACTCTAATACGTACTTCAGCTTGAAATAATAGTCTTCTTCGAGGCTTTTTTTCCGCCCTACTAAATTCGATCGATCGTCAAGAGCATATAGGATTCGCATATATGCATCAAAAGATTAGAGCATGCATCCCTAGGGACTCAAACAACTATTAATATGTGTGTGTGTAACCACTACGTATAACTCATCATATCAAGAACAAAAGAATCGGAGAGATCAACATAGATATCAAATGTAGAATTGGCATCAAAGATTCTACTTATATCCCATTCTCTCCAGCTTACACACACACATACTGGCAATTTGGTAGTATATGTTAGAAGAGTAAGTGATCTCGTGAATGAGGAACTTGTTCCCATGCAAATATACTCTTAGTTGTCAAGACAAATATATGTGTGTGTACATAGAGAGAGCATACTCAATCACATACCCCAAGATATACTCTCAATTTCCCTGTCTAAAAAGTTGTTATTCTCTAATACTCATTTCCATTTTGAAATTACCAATATGCTGCTCTCTGCCAAGCAATACAATTCCCATGCAGGCCCGTGAGATTCATGTATAAATATGCCATTCCTTTCACTCTTCCTCTCGTACAGAAATTGATACAAAATCATCAATGCACATCAACAAATTAAATTTGAACATAGACAAGAATTAGTAATATGTCAGATATACATCATTGTTCTTATAGAAAATTAAATTTATTGATGACATAAATAATCTCGAAGTACTGTTGGCAAAAAAAAAATCTTGAAATACAAGTTTAAGTAGAAATAATAGAAATTTTTATTTGAAGTTATATTGTAGTAATATATGAAGCTATATTTTCTTTAAAAGGAACCTTTTCGGATGTTTTGAATTTGAATACTTTTTTATATTGAAAAAAGAGTATATGTGCATATATATAATTTTAAAGAGAAAGCACTTGGGTATAAAAATAATTCATCCTATCATGTATAACTCCTTCCCAGTTCAAATAGCTAGAGAAACGACAGTTTCTTCCCATGTGCAATTTCTGACAACTTTTGAATCTTATTCTTTATTGGTTTTGATTTTGTTTATTATCTTCCAAAATGCCAGACAATGCTCGCATTAGACCCGACTCTATGACTATGAAAAATTAATTGTTAGTGAACCTATCTAATGTGTATTGACAACAAATACCTAGACTATATATATATATATAAATTAAAACCCAACAAAATTACGAGTACAGTAAAAGAAATGAAATTAAAGTTCATGTAAAGCTACATTAAAAACTATAATAGTATGTTAGCTGGTGAAGCTGGCCTTCTTTATTTTCTATAATATATGGTTTGTCATCAAGTGGCTGCATGCTACACTTGTGTCTAGAAGAACAATTAAAAACTGTTTTAGTAGGGCATCCGACTCGTGAGGGTAAAATATTCTCTAGATTATAATTAATCATAATCACTTGTTGAATAATTGATTGCAGGGCAGGTGTAGCAAATTTTGGAGGCATATATATAGAAGAGGTGATAATAATTAAGCGGAGGATTAAAAATAAAGTGAAGAGAGAGGGCATCCACGTGGATTTTTGTGAAAGGGGTGTGTGTGTGTGTGTGTGTTATATTAACTATAGCTAGCTAGCAACAGATCTGAAGGGTGATATAATAAAAACAAACGAAAAGTGGATCAATGTTGGGATGTATGTGACTTTATATGGCTTTTGAAAAGCTCAATAACAGTATGTTTACCTGTCTCTGATGGAATGTCAGTGAACTTCAGAATATATGGAAAAGAGCAGTTTTTGAAACACTCATCAGTTTCCTTAACCCTTAATCCCCGCACTCATATAAATCATTATCCCAATTTCAATAGTTAAACACTTAAACTATTAAACAAACATTAAAACCCATCTCAGCCAAACAGTAAATGCTCAAGACTTTGGATCTGAAGTCCTTGATAACTTTGGATTTGAAGAAGGGTTTGTGATCAAGAAGATATATATGTATTAGTTAGGAGGCATATTTAATGGTTAGGGGAAATAATATCGATGTGATTAATATAATTAAACCCTCTAAAAGTTTCAAACTAAAATCAATTCAACAAATTCCTTTAATGGAACTCATACTCGCTTAAATCTATGGTTGAAGAAAACGAGAGGATGGAAGGGAAGCGAACTTTAAACTTATATACACAATTTTTTTACAATTTAGATTTGAACATCTAATTTTTACTGTCAATACATGCACTAAATTTCATGGAAGGTGCTAGAAAGTCTGTTTCTTAATAGTAATCAAAAGCTATCTAGCCAAAACCTCAGAGGCCTTGAGCAACACCATAATCATGAGGAATTTGTTTTGATATAATCCTAGTAATGATCGAAGCTGGACTCATCAACACAATTCAGCAATCAATTTCATTCCTTATATTCTGTTGTAATCAAAACAACGCTTTTCTTTTTGCTGTCTAGGAAGATGAAGTTTACAATCTTTGTCTACAATTCTGACATATAGTAAATCATCAACAAAAGTTGCAAATTTAATATCAGCTTCAGGAGATCCCATGATCAAACGTGAAGGAAATCTTCTTTCGATAAGAAAAGAAACGAAACTGAATACATGATTATAATAAGAGGCATGCCACTATACCTTGGGAGGACTATGACCAAGCCTTAGCTCCAGATCTAGCTCTTCAATAATGGAACTAGGACTAATAAACTCCAACATCTGAGACCTCCTCATATGATCATGCCTATTATCAACTGGAATTGATGATGAATCATCTATTATTCTTCTCCTCTTGTAGCTCATAATACCAGAATCTTCCTTATTACAGTTAGTTTCTACTATCTTGGACATCTTCTTATCTTCAGTTCCAATAAGATCGACCTTTCGAGAATACAATCTTTGTTTAGCTAAGTTTGACCATGAAATACAAGAATCGTATGGTGGAGAATTCTCTTGAATAATCAAAGATGTAGGGGCTAATTTAGCCTCAAGATGATGATAATCAGAATTAGGGTTAGCGTTGGAACAAGGAAGGGAAGTAGATGAGAAAGAATTTTGATGATGATGATGATGATCAAGAGTGGTTTCATCTTGTTTCTGTGGACTTGGGGGTTGCTTTAGCCTAGCTCTATCTCTTCTGTGAACATTCATGTGGCCACCTAGAGCTTGGGCTGACCTGAACTCTCTGTTACAAAAGCTGCAAGAATATGATCTTGGAGGCCAAATACAGCCACTAATACGTTCATCTTCTGCAAAAGCTTGTTCTTCCCATGAATCGCCATAGCTGAACTTGTGAGTTGTCGGTGAAGAAAGATCAGTATTATAAGAGCTCAGAGATGAGTGATTTCTCTTTGTCCAAATCCAACATTGACCTGCTTGTTCCATGGAACCAGCTCAACTTGAGGAAAAACTATGTTGATGTGAGATGATTTTGGGGAAGCGATCGATTCTATAAGATTGGGAATCAGGAAGCCTCCATCAAGTCTGTTTTCCTGGGAATTTTTTTCTAAGAGGTTTGGGGGAATCAATTTAATTTGTGAGGAGGGTGAAGGCGGTTGGTGTTTGGTACTGTACCTTGTTTTTTTGGGTTGAAGAAGATGCAGCTGATCATGTTAAAAACCCATTAATTAAAATCTCTTACAAGCAATTAAATCTTACAAATTATTCATGTAAAGATAAAAGGACAAAAAAAATATGTTTAATTTTACTATATAGTTGTATATTTTTAGACTCAATCAAAACAAATTGGAGTGAGATGTGAATCCTAATACGTTAAGTACTTCTTTTAATTTAATGAGGAGTCTTAGCCCAACAATAAGGTTGTTGCTATATAATCAGAAAGTAATATATTCAAATTTTGAAAATAACCTCTTTGCTTGTGGGTAAGACAATAACATATATCTATTCCTTTTTAGATTCCACTTAATGCCTTGTATATTGGCCGCCCTTAAAAAATTTCCCTTTTGAGGCTTTGGGGCAAAACAGTTTCACATCTCCCAAGAAAAACACTTCTTAAATTTTGAATGTTTTTTTTTTAATGAAAAACTGTAGTGAGATTCTAAATAAAGGAATTTATGTTAAAGTGGTCCTGATATAGAAATAAATTACTATAAGGTCACAGAGTTGTTAGCGGCGTCATTAACAACTTCGGGGTTGTTAATTGGGACTTGGTAGTAATATATTTCTTATATTGGGGACTTAACAGTAATATTTTTTTATCTCGGAATCACTTTGACGTAAATTCCTTTATTTGGGGACCTCAGTGCAATTTTCCCCTTTTTTCCCTCTTTAAAAGAGGGAGGTTACTTATTACCTCAATTAAGGGCTTGTTCATGGTTTTTGGTGAAAATTTTGGTTAGAAACCATAGTTTGGATAAAATTGTCAAACACCTCAAAAAAATTTTGAACCATGATTTCCCCAAAAGCTAGGTTGAAAACAATAATTTTCAATCTGTGATTTTTTCTTGTTTTTCAATTATGAAACTATGGTTTGCGTAAATCGAGACAAAACTCTTCTCACAAACTTACCTTGGAATCCGTAAAAGCTATTTTTACCCAAACACTCTCATTTTATCAAAACCTAGATTTTAACAAAAGATATTCTAAAAAATCTATTCTAGAAATCATAGTTTGCTTCAAAAGTTATTATGTAAAAGTCAATCCAAACGCCCTTTAAAAACTCTTGTTGATTAATAAGTACTTTTTTTAATTTGATGTTAATCTCTCCAAGTACAAGAATCTAATAATATAATTGACACTTTTAGCATTGGGGTCAGTGTAGGAACATGGTTACAGAAAAGACAGCGGCAGACATACCAAAAAATAATTGATCAGAGATCAGAGGGAATCCCCTTAGAAAAGATAAACTATATGATCAAAATGCATGCGCTTCAAAAATAACTCCAAAATGTTGACTCTGAACTCTGACCCTTGCCTATAGCTATCTCAGTGTGTTGTGTATATACAGTAAAAGGAAAATTAAAAACATCTAAATTCTAAAGATTCAAAATTTAAAAGATCTGAGTTAAGCTATCTTAAAAATGTATATTATCTGCATATGTTACCATTAGAATAAAGTTAGTTCTCCAGCTGAGTTAGATCGGTTGATTGCTTAATTATGGACTTGAGGTCCCCCAACTTACCAGTCTCGTGTTCTTAGGATAAATTTATAGGGATTTATTATCAAATCATAAGAAAATTTCATCAGAATATAATAATAAAGAAATTGTATAAGGTCGGTCTTCTATATATGCATTGCCCAAAGGTGGGTCTGATCTTATATTAAATACAAGAGAGCCAGAAATATTTATATACACACACATATATATTAAAAAAACAATTACGATTTTTAAGGTCACGGTTTCTACCATACGTACGTTAGCTAATTAAATAAATTAATTCCCTGCATTTCTTGTGGGTTAATGGTCTAGATGATGAGTTAGAAAATTAATTAATGATATGGGTCCAGAAAGGTGTCTTGACCTGCTAATAATAAGATGTGAGGTGGCTACAGAGAACTAAAAAATTAAGCGAAGAAATATGACTGAAACACACACACACATCCTGCAAAGAGGGGTCAATATATTATTTAGTTTTAAATGTTATCAGAAAACACTAACCGGCAGTTGGGACTTTGGGTCCTCATGCCTATTTTCAATCAGAAAATTACATTTTATTATTACGACTTAATAATAATATTGTTCGTTTCTGTACAGATAAGCATTTACGTGACTAAAGCCCCTATCTTTCTCAATAATTGCCTTATAAGACAACCAGTTATACGTTAATCACTTCTTAAAAATATATACCACGTACCGCAGCCATATAAATTCATCAAATTGAGACTTCAGCATTTCATATTAATTACCTAATCCCTATCAACATGCTTCATGGCCATCGTTTTCTTCTTTTACTAAAAAATACTCCCTCCCGTCTTATATATGGGACCTCTTTCTGTCTCTATAATGAAGTCTTATATTTAGGGCCGGAGGAATATATTATAAAAGGGGTGTGCCTTATTAGGATCTTATTATTACCTAAATATGACAAAGTGAAAGGCGTGTTGATTGACGAACTGCACTGGATTTAATTAATTTTTAGGTTTTATTATTGTTATATACAGTACTCAAACTGTAAAAAGGAGTGTATATATAGAAGACATAGATGGTTTTCTCCAACCAAGTACAAAATTAATTTTTTTAATAGGCACATACAAAAATAATTTCATTTCATTATAGAAGTCATAATTTTATTTATTTTTTAGTATATCGTCCAATATCTGTCACGCTATGACAATTTAAGTAGTTGAATATACAAAAGTTGGAATTTGATCCATCCACTTGTTTTAATGACAGGATTCCAAATCACTTACGTCCACTTGAGTTTGGTATATTTATTTAGCATTGTTTAATTAGATTAACAATAATATTATGCATGAATACCTTGTATATCTTTGAAAGTTGTAAAGGGCAATACCTAGTAAGAGATAAATAATGATGCAAAAGACAATAATTAAGAATGAAGAGATTAAAGAAAGAAATTGAGTACGGATCAAATGGGATTTTCCTTTTTCACTGATTTGACTGACCATATAGTTGCATTTAAACTGTTAATTTAAATATTTCAATTAGTATATTGAACATGATTGTTAGCATGAATATAAATAATGTTTATGTACTAAGTAATAGTATTAAATAATATAATATCCATACATAGTTTGTGTTTATACACTGAAAAACATTCATTATGAATAGTTTAAAGCTTGAAAAGCGGTTCTTATCACGCAAGTTGATAATTTAATTGAATTAGTTTTAACTTGACAAAAAATACATGCATTATTATCATTTGAAAGCAGAAACATTCCATCCCCTGAATTTGACAAAAGAGAAAAGACAGATACCTGCAACATTTTTATATTATAATTTCTTTCATTATATTATTTTATAAAGAACATGCATGTTGTTCTCTCTATATATTGATAAACTTTAAAAAAAATATTATTATTATTATCATCATCATCATCTCTCTCTATATATACGCTGCAAAAATTTTCTTCTTTCTATCTACTTGTATTTTCTGTATATCTCCTGCACCAAGGCCCTCAATACCTTTTTTATTTTTATGTAAACATAAATAATAGAGAAAGGAAGAGACATCAAATAATAGAGAATTACTGAGAACATAAATAATTGATGAGAGATGTGTAATAGAAAGGTATTGACATGACACTGATCACTAAAAAATGGTAAGCTTTGTCTTTAGGGCAAAACTTAAAATTGATGAGAGATGAGTAATAGAAAGGTATTAAAATTAATTTTTTTATCAAGCTTTAAAAACTAATTAATTAGTAAAAGTATTACTATTTTGTTAAAATTCAACGTTCCCATAATTTTGTCAAATTTTAGTGATAACCTCTTATTATTTCTAGAAGCTTTGCGTAAAATCTAATAGTGATGTCAATATTTTTAAAAATAATTACGTTTTTTACAGCCAAGAAATAAATAATTGCAAATAAAATGTTTAAATATAATTTTTCTTCACAAATGAATTGCAAACATGTAATTAACAAGCCAAGTAATATAATACATGTAATACCCAAATATAATAAAATTCATTATGAAATATACAGTCATTATTCGAATTTAATTTAAAGTAGAATTGATTTCATATAAGGGATGCTAACTTAACTATATGCTTCTTTAGTCCTATATATAGGGTAGAGAGAGGCATATTTTTTTTATCCTATTTATAAGGCACCTCATTAAAATTTTAATATGAATGTATAATTTTACCATTAATTTATTATTGTGTTGATTTTGTTTTCATGAAGTATTATGTATATTAAATAAAGGTGGAGTTGGAAAATTGTTGAATCATATGGTAGAGTTAATGAGATTTAAGGTTTTCCTTAGTATGTATGAAAAATGTCAGAAGTGCCCTATATATAGGATCAAATGAGCATTTGTTAATTTAGTGATAATGCATCCATGCATGAATATATGTGTATATATATTATTGCGTAGTGGTGACATATATTCTCATCTCAGCATCACGGGTAAGGCTTTAAGGTTGATTTTGGTGTTATTTGTTGTCCCAAGGCCAAGCATGTGCTAACTTTCAAGTTTCAACTTTGAAGTTTAATTTTCTATTTTGTTGGTTTTTAATTAATATTATTTATAGCTAACTAGCAAAGAAGCAAAGCCAGTGGGTAGGTAGGTAGGATCCTTAACTTAGAAATTCGTTTAAACCAAAATTAGTTTCACACTCTCACCATTTTAGGTTCTAGTTTTCCACTCGTGCTTTTATTTAATTATTTTTTCCTTCTCCTTCTCTTTCCAATTGCATGGCATGCAAGTTAACGACTTTTCTATATAAACTTTCATACAGACAGACAAGTAACAAAATTGTTGGCAACATCGATAGCAAATTCAGTTCAAAACGTATCTGATGACATTATGTGCTTAAGAATTATTCTACCATACAATATGGAATGTGAAATAACTTTTCAAAATCTATTAGAGAATAAATAAAATTTTCAAAACAAACCCTTCCTCAAAAAAAAGCAAGAGAATAGAACAACATGAATATATAGAACATTTTAAATGAATGTTTAATTTCACCCTCTATTTATCAATATAATGTATTCACTTTATTTTCATGGGATATAATATATATTAAAGAGGGGTAAATCTAAAAAATTGTTATGTCTTAAGACAGAATTAACGGAGTTTAACATTTTACTTAATCTGTGTTAAACACGCTAAAAATACATTCTATATAAGATTGGAGGAGTATTATGTCTAAAAGCTGCTGTGTACTCTAGACCAGTAGCTATCTTAGGTGAGCGCTTGGGCATCAATTAACAGCTTAACTATAGGATTAAATGTGTTGAGTATGACATGCTTTTCAAACCATTTGACGATTGATCTATCCACGAGTGGCAAAAATATTTGATTATATATATAGCGCTATCAATATATGATTTTAAAAAGAAAATCAACAGTAATGACTTATAATTAAATAATATGTAGTACATATATATATATATATATTTGTTAGAGATTTATAATGGGGGGGGGGGGGGGGGAACCGCCCTCCTTTTGGAGGTGTGCTATAGTAGTGTGATTTGAATTGATGATTTAATAAACTTTAAGAATTAATTACAGGCCCAGTCCTCTAGCTATATACACCAAAACTCTACAAGTATTTCTAATGCCTACACTCATATACACACAACAATGAAATTAAAAACATTTTCTACGATTTAATTTCAAGCGAATTGCTTTCATTTTCCGTTGTGTACGTGCCCTAATTTCAATATCTTTTGGGATACGGAATTAATCTTAATCATCAGGTGCTCAATAGTATTGACTGTTGAGACTTAAGACCTTATTTAGCTCAGCATCTCAGAGAGAGAGAGAGAAAGAGAGAGATTGTAACAGTTTTCGATTTCGAATAGAGACTGGATTAAGTTTTATTCCTTTTAAAATATTGAATAAAAAATATATAAAGTTGGCATGGATAATTAGAATTTATTCTGAAGCTGGCAGCCTAGTTGTCAGTATCCAAATTTTTTAATTTGGTAGCATCGTTTTAAAATATCCCAATCATCTCTATCAATTTTTTATAAGTATAAATATATTCTTATTGAGAACGTAAATTAAATAAAATGATCCTAGTAAATAGTCCTAACGACTATTGCAGACCGCTTATAGATTTCTCCTAAAAAATACATTTATATAAATTTTAAAAAAATCAGTGTACGTAAATTTATAAACTATAAAAAACTGTATTTTCATTTTCAATTTTATTGGATGACAGAAAAATTGTCATTTTGTGGAATAAGTCATGGAAGGCCCATTAGTATGGGCTTAGGTCGGGTTCATGCACTGATGAACGATGATGATGACCTCTGTATTCGGTAGTTTTATCTCATTGGGTACACTCCCTCTAGTTTTGTCGTCAGTTGAAAAGTGGGAGGCAATCCTCAGGCTACATCCTATAAAATTTGGATTTGAATCATTTTTTTGAAAAAAAATGTTAATTAAAAAATTATATTTATTTTAGATTATCTATCCAATAAAATAATTTATTTTTAACAAAAAATAAAATAAAACTGGACTATCAAAATAAAATCCTGTAGCTCTCCCTACTCGTCAAACCAAATCCATAAAATTTAGAACGATACAAAAAATATTTGCATGACCCTGTGCAAAGATGATACGCACAAATCAAGAAAAGTGGGAGGTGTGGGCTTTTGAAAGTACCAAGATAAAACTATTCCACCGTTCCAAAAAGACGAGGATTTTTAAAATAGGGTGAAGATGCATATTTAATAAATAACTGTTTTTTTTAAAGATGTTGAGTATAAATAACTATTTTGATGTATAAAAATATATATGAAGAATTTTCTTTCGGAGCAAAATTAACAACATCATTAACTGCATTTATTTTTATGTCGATTATTTTAATATACTTTAGAAAGTTAAGGTGAAAATTTAACAACAAACTATTTTCTTAGTGGCTATGGAACATTTACAAAGTAAACATAGGCGTTTACATTATAATTAAAGAGATTTAAAAGAATCTAAAAAATTAAAAAATTTTGGACATCAAATATTTTATCTTGTAAATGTCGGTATTTGTCTTTATATTAACAAAACTTAATTTTATCTTAACAAAAAGTAACGGCAGTGAGACTCACATGTTAGAAAAAATAACGTTAGTTAACAGTGTTGTCAATTTTGCTCTGAAGAAAATTCTTCATATTTATTTTTACACCTCAAAATAGTTATTTGTGCTGGACGCCTCTAAGGAAATAGTTATTTGTCAATTCTGTACATTTATCTTTAAAATATGGGGATGAAAGAGTTATATTAAGAATCAAATTTATAAATTAATTATTAAGAATGTCATCAAATTCATAGAAACACAAATTTACCATTTAATTACAAGTCGAATTAATGTATTTACTACTCAAATGTTGTTTGAGAATGAAGTCACTTGGTTTTTAAGTAAAAGTAGAGGTTGAGCTGATTTCAGCCGTTGCTGAACTATTACTAAAAGTCTAAATAAACCTAGTGACTGCATGTATGTATTCTAGGCCGAAACCTATTCCCAATAATTAATTATTGCCCTTTCTAATAATTTTCCGGGAGACATATTTTTGTCTCTTTGGCACAAAAATGGGAATCCAATAAGAAGCTAGTGCCAAAAGAAAGAGGGGAAAAAAGAGAAGACAATATAAGCATAAAGCAGCAGCAGCCCATTAATAAGAACGAAACAAATTTCTATTTTTGGACAATATCCAACTTCACATTGTAAATCTTACCCTTTTTTTATCATATCATAATCACATGCAAGTATTTTATGAGTACGTGGTATTTTGCGAGGGTACCTTGTTGTTCGGAAAATGATGAGTGAAGCAAAGTTGATTTGCAGAGACAAGAGGTGCTTATATTAGGATAATCTAATTAATAATATAAAAATACCGTACATGAATTCTACAAGAGTAGCAGCGGAAGATTTGATGTTAAACACCTGTAGTTATAGTTAATCAAACAATCCATCTCACTACCTGAAATAAAAGCAACTAGAAACTAAAAAATATATTAGAATAATATGAGGATTCTTCTAACGGGAAGATTATGGCACAGTGATGGACTGTTAATTACTGTCATCCTTCAGTGAATCTCAGGGAAGTAAGTATATATTTCTATGTTACTACTCTAAGACCCGACCTACGCTATTTATAACCTCTCATTAAATATTGTAACAGCTTTACCAGTCAAGCAGGTAACATAAACCAAATCTCTATCCAAATCTCATGTGTGACACAATCTAGAGATATTTTATCTAAAATATATTAAACAAATCATATTTAGAATTGATAAGATAATATTCAAATCATTAATTGATTAAAGCAATTAATTAACACTATCTAGAATATCCTTATATGATCAATTATCTAAAATATATTTGAACAAATATCAAATATAATATTATCATATTTAATAAAATATCTAACATTCTCACACTTGTCCCGCAACCTGATGTGATTTGGTGAATCACAGTTTATTTAAGCAATACTACAAGAATAATGGCAGTAAGTCCTATTTAGTCGAGCATTACCTTTTATGTATCACAAGTAGCACACTCACTTAATGGGTCAAAAACTTAATAAATAAACCTTAAATGTTTATTCGGTTCCAACTTAAATGTTTGTTAAGATATCGTAATTTAGGTACCAAAAATTGAGATAACAAACTTCAACCTTAAACTGCATCACTTAATAATATCTCATATAGATCACTAAATGTGATCCATCCCTGATGAAATATTTGATCCTTTGATTTTCAGTAAGTATGCTCTTTATTGAAAGATGTGTTTATGACCTATTAACTTTATAATTATATACACTCTTCATGAGTAATGAACCATCATTTGCACAATATAGATGGCCCAACTCCCACTAATACAGCGATAAAATTTATGATGTTTTCAGCGTGCCCTTTATGTGATCACACCATGGTACTTTAACTATCACTATAACAAGACTTTCTCATGACAAATAAATTCTTAATTTTCATTGACTAAGTTCTCTTTATTAATTATGTAACCATCTTTACCAAATCACATATATATCTCTCCTTATGTCTAAAAATGAAAAGATACCAATGACATTCCAACTTAAGACAGATATTAAGTATAATGAAAACATCACTACAACAAAATTATCTATATATGACGGTTGTTTTTACTTATATATAACGGTTTTCAACCGCCATATATTTTAACGACATATATATATACATGACAGTTGAACAACCATCATATATGTATTCAAAATATATGGTGGTTGTTTCAAAAAAGTGTCATATATTGTTTCCAATATATGACACTTTTTTAAGACAACTATCATATTTTGTTTCTAATATATGACACTTTTTTAAAACAACCTTCATATATTATTTTCAATATATGACAATTTTTTTATAACAACCGCCATATATTGTTGGCAAATTTTTTTAATAACGTGTGGTTCACTTTCAATCATCCTCTGCATATGCAATAAAATAAAAATAAAATTACATATTCAATCAGCCTTGAGTTGAATTAAACTAATAATAAATAAATATAGTTAACAAAATCACTCAAAACCAAAATATGTTTGTACTCCTCTGGCCTAGCTAGTTCTAAAACTCCTGATGATCTCACTACAAAAATTAAATGCTCGCGTACATCATAATAGAATCAAGCTCATTAATCATTTCAACTATTTTAATTACTTTATTAGTTCTTATTATTGTAATCAAATAAATAAT
>JBAGKO010000003.1:19819400-19830577 GCA_037177275.1 Acacia concinna | reverse complement strand
CTGTGCAGGCTCAGGAGATTATTCGTCGTGAGCGTTTGATAGACACTATTATAAATAATGGTTGATTAGTTAGTGTAGTTTCCTTTTCTATAAAAAAAAAAAAGATCTTGTTATAAAGAAGTATTATTGGTGAAGCTTTGGTGATAATGTGTCACCATTTCCTCAATGATTTGATGTCCAAGTAAGTCCAACTTGAGGAGAGCTTTAAGAATGAAAAGCTTAAAATTAAGAAATTAATTAATATTATTATAATTGAGATTTATTATTTAATAGATTGGGATTTGATATGAATATTTTAACATTATGTTTTAATTTGATTATATTAGTTTTCTATGTTAGAATTAGTCTATTCTTGCCTATATAAAGACATTATTATATTCTCTTATTTTTAAATATTAATAATAATTAGAGTATTTTTTTTAGGCCTCAATGTGATTTATGCAAGATATTATTCTCTCATTCTCTCTATTCAACTAATAGCCTTCATCTTCAACGACGCCCCCTAGTTCTTACATCGACCACCTTTGTCTTCGCTTGCTGCCATTCCAGACAGCTTCAACTTCACCACTTAGCTAAAGAAGATGAACAAAGTTCGATCTAGTCCAAATACCCCCAAGTTCTTTGATTTTCCTTTTGAAAAATGAAATTTGGATTCTTTCTATCTAATGTGAATTCGATTTTTGGGTTTTAGCTTATGCATGAGCTTTAAAATGGAAGCTTTCTTTCCTTTTCTCTAATTTGATTTTGGCTTGGGTGATTGATTTTGATTTTTATAACATAAATTTTTTGTCACAAGCAAATGATTAAAATAGTAACGTGAAGGACTAAAATAATAATGGGATCGATAAACTCAGCATATCTAGCAATATCAATTTGGCGTCCTAACGATATAAATGTGTTGGAATAGAATGAATAAAAAGACTAACTAAAATAATAATGATAATGACTAAAATAGTATTCGTCTGTTTCTATTTATAAGACCTTTTTGGAAAATCTTAAAAAGGCTAATTACATTACTTCATAATATCATATATTGTATTTTATTACATTATATAGTAATTCATAAGTCAAACATATAATTTAAAGAAAAATGACAAACTTTAATGTCTTAAAGGTATGTAATTATTTTTCTTAAAATTTTTTTTACGGTTCTCTAAAAAGGTCTTATAAATAGAAATGAAGAGGAGTAATGGAATTGACAAACTCTATATTACCCTTAGCAATATTACTTAGGTGTCTTAAAAACATAAATGTGTTTTGATTGAATGAGTAAAATGAATTGCTAAAATAGTAACAGAATTTATAAATCCAGTATAGCTCTTAACAATATTAAGAGCATAAATGTTAAAATAGTAACATGATTCACAATATTAAAAGAGAGCTTAACTCATCCTAATTATTAAAGGGGGCATTTCAGTCTTTTGAGTGAAAATTAAAAAATTTAGATCCTCCCTCATGGCATTTCAGTCTTTAACGTGGTATTTAAATATTTACTGAGATATTGATAATAAATTCTTAATGTTAAAAAATTTGAATATTAAACGTCGGGGATTCTAACAAAAATCAGAAACTCTATAAAAAAGTTTGTTAAAAATAATGAAGATTTGCAGAAAGGAGCACTTTTCTTCACAGGTTCGGTTTGCCTGTCGTCTTTTAAGAACTTCTGGTACATTCTAAAGTGACCGTGCTCAAGTTGTAAACTTTAACCTTTTTTTTTTATTTATTTTAATTAAATAAGATATACAAAATAAAAAAAAAACTCATTTCACATATTTACTTCATGTTTTATAAATAAGATCTTATTATCTTTAAATAAATTATTTTAAATAAATACTTTGTAAACTTATTATAACTTACTATAAGAACAACTAAAGACACTAATGATTGTATTAAATAATGATTAATCATTATTTTAGTATTATCGTAATAAGTGCTTGGTCCACGTGTCCCACAAACGAGCACCTCGAACGCTAGGAAATGTCCCTCATCTTCCAGAAGGTTCCAGCCAGCTCGTGACTTCAAATTTAAAATCTGTAAACGCGGTTCAGATCATTCCACGTGTCCTTTCCCCATGTCAGCATCCGACGTGGCAGTCCTATATCCCTGTAATTGATACGCCCCAACTATTCTTGTGTTTTTTTTTTCTTCTTTCTCTCCGGGCACCCCAGCTATTGTTGTTGAAGTCTTATTTTTCTCATTCATTTCGCTTTCCGTAGTCTCCTTGTTCTTCCTCTTGAGATCAGTAGTGCAGGATTGCTCTTTCTTTTGTCAGACGCAATTCTTTTGTCAGACTCAATTTCTCTATCGCGATGAATGGGAATGAGGCACCTGAAGAGGAGAAAATGGACAAGCTCGCGGAGAAATTAGTCTACATGTGGGGATACCTTCCCGGAGCTTTGCCTGAGAAAGCTCCATTATTGTCTCCAGTTCCGGTCAGGCTGTCGGATCCGATTCTAGCTGAAGATTCGTGGAAGGATGTGTGTAGGGGTGGTTGTGGATTCGCCATGGCCATCTCAGGTTCACTCTCGATCTTTCTTTTTACTGCCAGTTGAACAAACAAGTTCAGATCGATTAGTTATTTGTCAAGTAGAAATTTAGATCTGTTTTGGACAAACGGATCATTCAAATGAATGTTGATTTGTATTGCTAAAATTTCTATAGCGGATCCTGTTTTTCTGTGGTTTTACAAGTTATAATTTTGTTCTTTTATGTTATATTTTCATTTTTTATTTTATTTTTGTTTCTGTGATGATGGGGTGTTTCTATTAGTTTCCGAGTTGTTGTGCTGTGAATTTCAGAGAATGGGAAGCTCATAACGTGGGGCTCGGCAGATGATGAGAGTCAAAGCTACTTGACATCAGGAAAACATGGGGTAATGCAGTATTCTTCTAACGTTGAACTTGTCTTTGCAGTAAATATTCTTCAATTGATTGTGCCACTTCTTTGCGTGTTTTGAAGGAGATCCCAGAGCCTTTTCCATTTCCCACTGAAGATTCGGTGGTCAAGGCTGCTGCTGGCTGGGCCCATTGTGTCTCACTCACTGGTAATGCATCTTTGCATCACAGTAGTTTTTATATAAACCATATATAGCAAATTAGCAATGAAATTTCTCGGGGGATTATAACTGTTTGGATGCTTGATATAATAGCGACGGATATTGTGATCGGATGAGTTTAAACACTTTATAGAGGTCCTGAGGCTGACCACTGACGATCAAATGTTACCTTTGTCGCAGGGGAAATTTTTCATTAGCTTTACCGTATTATGCCACCATTTATTCTTTCTTTCTTTCGTTCTTTTTTCCTTTTGGCTGGGGTTGTATAAGCAAGGCTTATGAAAATTATGTTGAGTGCAACCTTTCTTTCCCTGGTTGCGTGGTTTTAGTTAATTCTTTATTCTTTGGATTGTTAGCTCTTTTAGGGTCACATTCTCCGTTGAATCGAGACTTCTGCCCTTTTGTTTGCATTCCACGTTGTTTTAATTGGAATTGACTTTAGATATCTATGTTTGTACATTGACATGGCACTTAGCCTTTGTGATTATGAGACATTTTGGATTCGTTTAAATATTCAATCACATGTCCTTGTTATGCTTAGTGCGCACAAGTTTCCCGTAGCCACTGATCTCGCTGTTATTTTCTTTTATTCTTTTTTTTCTTTCTTCTTTTTGGTTGTAATTGAGGAGACAAGCCGACCTTTTAATTTTTACATCATGTCATAGAAGGGACCTATCTAGAAGCTTTTGTTAAGCAATCTATGTAAAGTTTAACGTCTTTATGTCTTACGATTGTAAGTCTGGTAAACTTGAGTTATGGTAAACAAGTATCATAAATTAGTACTGAACGCTATTTCAAATTTTGTTTGACTTTAAAAGACTTTGTGTGCGGATGATTGAATTTTAGACTTTTTATTTCTTCTTTTACAATGTCAAAGAAGCACTTGACCGAAATGCTTAAGCAGTAATGCAAGGACGCAAATATTAATCTTAAGACGTCCTATTCTATGCTTGAGTTCATCATGTTAGTGCCTATTCATTCTTTAAATGAGTGTTTGTTCTATATGTTTCAGGCTGATAGCCAATTTCTTTCTGTGATCCAATTTTTTTTTTTAGAGAGTTCAAATATTGTTTTAATTCAGAAGTAAAAAAAAAGACAGGATATTACTTATTACTATTTCCTTATTGTTGCTTGCGTTCTTTCAATGGTTATGACATTCCTCTGTGGTTTAACAAATTATGAAATTTACGGCTTTACGTGCAGAAAAAGGTGAAGTATATGCGTGGGGCTGGAAAGAATGTGTGCCTTCTGGAAAAATTGTTGGTGATTTCCTCCTTGGTAGAAGCCTTCAAAAGGATGCTGCTGGGAAACAGAGCTCTTTGGTAACTGAACAAGGTGGCCAAACGTTGCTTATACATGCAACAGATAATTAACAAAACATAGAGATTTGTCGACTTCATTTCAGGGAGCTAATGGAATTCAGACATTAAACAGGAAGCCCACAAGGCTCGAACACAAGTAGTGGGTCAGATTCACAACTTGACAACAAGAAAGTTGGAGAGGAAATTGTAAAACGTAGGAAGATCTCACCAGCCAGGCTAGACTCTGACAGTCCATCATCTGGAGATGAATTTTTTACTGTATCTCCTTCACTTGTTACTTTTGGTCATGGGGTGAAAATTTCCTCTGTAGCTGCTGGTGGGAGGCATACGTTGGCACTGTCAGGTAATTGCCTCACGTCTATATGGACAAATGGTTATAGTCTTTTAATTGTAGTGTTATATTCATTGCGATCAGTGTATAGTTTTATAGGTTCAATGAAATGCAAAGGTATGGAAGATTTTTGTATGAGCAAGACACCTGATGCTCCATATTTTTACCAAAGTTTTCAGATGTGGGACAGGTCTGGGGTTGGGGCTATGGAGGCGAAGGGCAGCTAGGTTTGGGTTCTCGAGTGAAGATGGTGTCTTCTCCTCATCTCATACCTTGTATTGAGCCATCAACTTCTCAGAAGGATAAGCCATCTATAATTAATCAAGGAATCATGTGTGCTACAATGCAAGCTTCAAAAGTTCATGGAACTTATGTAAAGGAAATTGCTTGTGGAGGTCGGCATAGTGCAGTAATAACAGGTCAGCATATCATAGATGTCTTGTTGTCCAGTATAAGCATGACTCAAGTGCTCGAGATTATTAATCAAATTTAAATTATAGTTTTTTAAATTTATTACATGCCACAAGCCTACAATACAAAATCTACTATCTAAAGTTACTATTGCTGAATTCAGTTTGAAAGTCTATGAATCAAGTACCAAATGTTTTGTCAACTTTTATGTAATTGAAAGGATACGTCAGTAAGTGCTCAATATGTGCATACCTCAAGTAGCTTCATTTCTTCCTCTTGCAGACGTGGGGGCACTACTCACTTTTGGCTGGGGCCTGTATGGACAGGTATTGCTATGGTTGTTAGAAGATTATTATTAGTATTCCCCAAGTGTTTTTTATTTTTGGGTATAGAGGGAAGGAACTCAGTTTATTTGACTAAGGATAAGTTGGCACATGACTATCACGAAGTGCCATGTGAGGCTAGTGGTAAGTATATGGCATACAAGATAAAATATAGGAACGTCTATGTTTGCTTTCATATTTTCTTGAAGTTTGACATTTCAACCTGATTGTGTCATGTTGTATGTTTTTGTGAGCGTCTCTTGTTTGCAAAAACCTGATTGTGCCATGTTGCACGTTTTTGTTCTCTTGTTTGCAACCTGATTGTGCCATGTTACATGTTTTTGTTCTCTTGTTTGCAAAATTGGGTTTGACAAAGTGTTCATGGCAAAAGGTAGATTTTGAAGTAATAGATAGCAATTGTCATGAATTAATTGTGATGAGGCTTTTTTGTTGTTGTCATGAATTAATTGTGATAGCTGCTGGCACGAATTGGAACAAGAAAATTCCATGCTTGAAAAATGGTTTTTATTTTCTGGTTGGAACTAATTATGTGCATGTTATTGGTATTGGTAAAAGAAACATAAGTGCTTTAGAAATTAGAAGTATGTACAAATTTGTAATTTGTACCCCAAAAAAACAATTTTTTATAGGATTTGTACAGCCACCCCTAATTTCTATTTAAAATGCACCATAACCATATTGTACTATAGATCACCATAGTTCATTTCCTTTACTCTGGACTCACAACACAAACAGTATACATTTACTCAACAAAATATTAATGGTTTTAGCAAATGGTACAGATGGAGATATTAAAATAATTATTTCACCTATTGTGAGATGTCTCTAGAATATATCAAGCGTGTGTAGTGTGCATGTTAGAAGTGACAAATATTTACTAGAGTTGCTGAAGAGATGAATAGAAACATCGAGGTTTATAAGGAAGCTCCAATTACCCACCTCCTCCTTTCTCTTTCCTTCGAACTCCCATTGCTAGGAAGGGAAAGTACTTATCATTTTGTGGTGTGCTTTCTTATAAATAATAATAAACTGGATGGTCTGAGACTTCCATATATCTTCTTCCCATTCAAATTTCGTCCAGTGCGGGCAAGGGAGTACAGCTGATCAGCTGAGGCCAACTTGTGTGCCTTCTTTATTGGAAACTAGAGTGGAAAAAGCTGCTGCAGGACTATGGCATACACTGTGTGTAACTGTAGAGGGTCATCTTTATTCATTTGGTGGAAACCAGTTTGGACAGTTGGGTACAGGTTCTGACCACCTTGAGGTACTTTCAAGGCACTATTGATTCTGAATTTTGAAATTTGGTCACGCCTTACATCAACTAGCTGATTAATATTAATTTTAGTTTGATCGTTTGTTATTTCTGAGGAAGAAGTATCATTTTCTAAACAGTGTATTGGGAGAATAAAATCTTTTTGAACAGCAGTACTCTCATAATGAGGAGTGATAAATTATTATTCTATTCTTACAGGAATCAGTTATCAATATCGAGGACAATCTGGTATTTGATCGATGAGAATAAATCAAGGGAAGCATGTTTCCTTAGAATCTTTCTCTCCTTTTCTTTCTCAGCATCTCATTTTAGCTATTAAATTATGAGAGAGAAATAAAAAAGAGACTTTATCTCTCATAATCTGATAGCGAGATGGGATACTGGAAAAGAAAAGGAGAGAAAGCTTTTGAGAGAATTAAATCAAGACCACACCTTCCAACCTTAAAATGAACCCAAAATTTTTGGTTAATGACTAAAACTTCAGTCTTTGTAATCAGTCAACTGAAAGATCGCCTTGCATACATATTTGGTGATTTGTCCTACAGAACCATTTCTTAATGTGTTCGCATTTTAGGAAATGGAAATATTGATCTGTTTAACCATTAGCTTGAGGAGTGTATCAGGTTAGTTAGGGGATAATTCTTTTTCCCATGTTTATTTACACTATTTATATCTATTTCAGACTTCACCTAGACTCTTGGATGCTTCATGTTTGGAGAACAAGCACTCTAGTATAATTTCTTGCGGGGCTCGCCACAGTGCGGTACTTACAGGTACGTACGTGTTTAAAACTACATGCTGGAGGAAACGTTCAAGAACCGTTTACTGTGTCCAAATTAACTGAAATTATGGCCCATTAATTGTTATTATTATTCATTCTTGGATATAATCACTCTTTACAGCTGATTAATTATTTCTTTTTGCATCATAAACTATTCAGTGACATTCTTGATATTGTTCCCACTTATTCTTACAATGACTGTTGCTTGCATGTTGAAGGCGATGGCCAATTGTTTACATGGGGTTGGAACAAATACGGCCAGGTACTCTATATCCTGATTTAGAAGATAAATAGGAGTTAATAGGTGGCGCTTTCTTTTGGATTAGGTGAATTAGTTTACATTTGTTGTGGAATCTTTTTGAAACCTCCAATCATATGCTCCTTACATATTGTCTCTACATTGGGAATGGAGAAAACTTTTCATTCATATTTATTTTATTATGCTAAAATATTGATTTTCCCTTTTTATGGATATACTTGGATTTGAATTGAAAATTTCTCTTCCCTTTTTCATACTCCTCAATCTAAATATACCCTTAATTATTTCCTCAATGACTTGATTATTCTCTCTTGTGAACAGCTTGGTCTGGGGGATTCCGTAGACAGAAACATCCCTTGTCAAGTATCTATTGGTGATTGTAGGCCAAGAAATGTAGCCTGTGGGTGGTGGCATACGCTGCTTTTGGCAGATAAACTTGTCTGAATCCGAATTTGTCACAGATACTGAAATCTAGGAGATGAAAGTAGCACAGTTTTGATAGGAATTTGGTAACTCACTAGGCGACGTATCATTATTAGTGGAATGTTAATGCGTCCAAAACCATGCGGCATGTTTCTTCACCTTGATTTATTTCTTACTCTTGCTGATTTCGCTGCCTGGCTCTTTCCTTGATAGAGATTGTAGCTTTGGCATTGACATTCAGATATGAGATCTTCTATCGTTTGCTTTATGCACAATAACTATCAGCGACGCTTCAGTTTATTCTGACTTTTGGTTGTGCAAGTCTTAAATTTGAGGGAAATGCTGCAAAATTTTAACTAATCCTTGGCTGTGCTTGGATTCAACTGGGAACGTTTGCCTTTTCTTTTTTCGAATTTTTGGTCACTAATCATGAGATCTTAACCTTTTAATTATTTTCAATTAATATTGTAGCTTTGTAAAAAAATTAAATAAAAAATCTTCATAAAAAATTGTAAACAATTGAATTACAATTTTTTCTCATAGTCGATTTCCTCTGTGGTCGGTTGAAGGACTGAAGGTGGTCTTCTTGACTTGTTTCTTGTTTGTTCAGCGTATGAGAAATTTGACGATTGCTTCACACAAATTTGATCTAACCTTCTGGTTAAAAAAAAGAAAAAGAAAATTGACTCAACTTTGATCAATTAATATTAGTATGAAATTGGAGTTTAGCACCTATTTGAACATTGGAAGAGGCAAAGAGGGACTGCTAGAATACGTTAAAGGGGGTCCATTTAGATGCTCTCTCCATTTACATAAAACGATACCGTTTCTTCTGTTTCCTAGCCCTCTACCTCTTGTTTTCCTTAAGCGACAGCGTCTTGCTGTAAAGAAGATGGAGGATATTATACATTAAAAAACAAAAACAAAAAAAAACGCAAACAGCTTTCCTCAGCGTCCACATTGGCCCGTTGTGAGAGTTTAAGTTCTGAGTTCAGCCATCAAGACCTCATTCTGATAGCTCAGAATTATTGACGCTTTCATTTGAACTCTACAAAGTAAACATCTAATGTAAATGCACCTTCAGGAAAAGAAGCTTCTTTTTAATGTTCATGAAAGAAACACAACAAGTACTGATGCTGCATTCTTCGTGTCTGTTTTTTCTTTCTTTCGGTCTTTTTTTTTTTTTTGAGAATGAGACTGAAAACCCAAATCCATTAAATTAGGAGAGGGTGAACATAATTTGAAATTAAGAGGTACATTTGCACCATTATAAGGAATAAGAAATCAGTAGGTGTGAAAGAATCCAACTTTAACTCTTCTCTCCATATCATGACGCAAATCCATAATGACGAAGATGACCATGGGGACCAACGGTTTGGAAGATTTTGAACACACAGGTGGGCGGCTGTGAATGCTCAAAATAATTTATCTGATTTTTTTTTTTTTTTTTTTTGTGGATATACAACCTCTTCCCTCTGAGCAAAACGACATCACCCCACAAAACACAAGAGCTGGCTGGCTAGGAGACAAACAACAATACCGGTTAATATATTCCTTTGATTTTATATATAGGGCATTTTTAACATTTTTCGCATATATTAAGAAAAACCTTTAGTCTTATTAACTCTACTGTAGAATTCAACAATTTTTCAATTTTAGTCTTATTTAATATATATAATACCAAATGAAAAAAAAAACCAACATAATAATAAGTAAAGGGTAAAATTGTACATTCATAAATAAGATAAAAAAATCTCTCTCTCTACCCTATATAGGACCAAAGGAGTAAATGGAGAGAATGCCTATATGGAGACATCCTTTGACGGCGAGAATAAGCTTCTTCATTAAATATGTCATTAAATTCAAGTTATTTTTAATAGTACCATTATTAAGTATATTAAATTTCAACCTCATGTTAATTTATACCACCCATTGTCTACTCTTATTGAACATAGGCCTATATAAAAAAATATTAATACTCATTCTCCTTGGAACTAGCAAATGCTACCCCTTATAAAAGCATCTTTTGCAAAAAAAAAAATTGCACTTCAAATCTATATCAACTTCCATGAAAGGGCATTCAAATTTATTGCTACCTTCAATCTTAATTATAAGACCCAGTTAACTTATTTAAAAAAATTAAAGAAAGTAGTTAAATTACTTTAGAGTCCTTATATTTATCAATTTTCTTCCAAAATGCCTTACCTTGCAAGCTCATTTCTTCAAATCTCAATAGGCTTTAATAGGCGACAAAATTTGTGATCTGATTGAAAAATGTTTTGATGGCCTGTCCTATCTTCAATCCATAAATCATTCTAAAGTCATCCTTATTCCTAAGGAAGATAACCCCACTACTTTAAAGGACCTAAGGCCAATCTTTTTATGTAATGTTAGTTTTAAAATCGTTACTAAGATATAGGCTAACAGGCTTCTTCCAATTATGGAAAAGTTGATCAGCCAGGAACAATGTTGTTTCATTATGAATAAAGCAACTACATACAACATTATCATCATACAATAGGTCATCCATTCCATGAGAACTAGTACTAGTAAAAAGGGTTACATTGCCATTAAAGTGGATATGGAGAAGGCATTTGATAGACTTGACTGAGACTTCGTTAAAGATACTTTTATATGTTTGGGTATAAATGCTCATTTGATCTCCATTATCATGAACTATATCACCTCAACAAATATGTCTATTCTCTGGAATGGGGATGCAAATCCCTTTTTTTCTCCATTTAGAGGAGTTCGTCAAGGTGATCCTCTCAGCCCTTACATATTCATCTTATGCATGGAACACCTGAGTCATTTAATTAAGTTAGAATGTGCTGTTAAGAAGTGGAAACCTTTTTCCTTTAAGGCAAGAGGCCCGAAAATTTCTCACCTTTTCTTTGTAGATGATCTTTTTCTCTTTGCACAGGCTAGTGTTCATCAAATGACTGATATTAAAGCTATAATGCAAAGTTTTTGTGATG
>JBAGKO010000003.1:19796799-19819300 GCA_037177275.1 Acacia concinna | reverse complement strand
ATATTTTATAAAAAAAAAAGTCACTTCTGCAATGTCACATCCAAACACAACTTCTGATAAGTCACTTATTTTTCTAAAGTTACTTATTATAAACCTATCAAAAAAATAAGTCACTTATCATAAACCATATCTAATCAAGCTAACGTCTCATCTAATAGATTGTACTCTTATCAGTGTGCGCAGCCAGCAAGGTGATTAACGAACCTGAGAAAACAGGAAATAATTTATAAAGGAACACGTGAAAAACGTGGTGAGGGGTCAAGTAGCTTTTTTTTTAAAAAAAAATTTTTCGGAAGTTGTTTATTGGGAGAAGTACATTAGTCATCTAACTTCACTTGGGGTTTTCTCTTAATTTCATAAAATGTTTTTTAGTCATTTAACTTTAACCCTAACATTATTAATTAAAAAATGTTGATATTAAAATTTTAAATTGGAAAAATTCTAAAAAACGACATTCAAAATAAGGAAAAGACAAATTAGAATAATGAAATCTAAAATTTCAAATCAGTCCATTTGTATCTTCTTTTTCTGTAATTACAAAAATGCCACTGAATTTTTAACAACACGACTATCTTAATTCACAACAAGAGTATCTCAATTAACAATACCAAAAGCATTTGGTACTACATATTTTCGTTATTAATTGTTTGTGATGGTGTTGTTAATTGAGATACACTTGTTGTGAATTAAGATATTTGTGTTGTTAAAAATTCAGTAGCACTTTTGTAATTATAAAAAAAATTTGTGCTGGTGTTGTTAATTGAGATACGCTTGTTGTGAATTAAGATATTTGTATTGTTAAAAATTCAGTAGCACTTTTGTAATTATAAAAAAAAGGTACAAATGGACTGATTTGGTATTTTTAATTTCGTTGTTCTGATTTGTCTTTTCCTTATTTTAAATGTGTTTTTCTAGAATTTTCCCTTAAAAGTATTAAGCCTTTTTCAAGATATATATTGGTTGTACGGTCACAATAAAAAACATGGATTATAGAGCATGGAAAAGAATATAGAGTTTTTTCTTTTGGACAAAAAGGATATTGAGTTTGATATGAGAAAATGTGTATAACATGAAGATAAAAGAGTAAATTACCTAGATAAAAAAATATAATTACTAAAAATCTTAATAATGAATAAGCAACATAGGCTATTTCAATTTTTATATCAAAACTTGTCATTGCAAGTTATTTATTTATTACGAGACTTTATTATAATTACATCTCTTTCTTTAAACCTCGTAGTAATTTTATCTATATAAAGTGTATACTTTTACCTGAGTTATGTTTCTTCAAATATGTTTTTGCATTAGGTTTTTAATCTCAATATTCTCTTGTCAATATAGGTTAAATGCATCGTACAGAGTTTGAAATGAGATGTATTATTATTGTATATGAATAAATAGTACAAATTGTGACATATGGTTTCAATTTTATGCACTATACAAGATACTCTCCCCACCAATACGTATAAAGTGTCTTCTTTGTTGTTGTTTATAGTATCTGTTCTTTTTCCTTCAATCAGCTTTAATGAAAATATCTCCTCTAAACCGGTTAAGGTTTGTGATATTTTAGTTTCTTCAGTGATATGCATAGTTTAAAGAAATTTGGAAAATTTTAAGAAGAATTCTGAATCTCCATTATAAAATTTACTGTCTAAAAATATCTAAAGAACCTATCAAAGTCTTTAAGTGGGTGTAACTATTCATCACCACTAAAGAAGAGTTGTATCGAAAATATGTCTCGGTTATAACAAATTTCAAGTATTTTTTAAGCAATAAATTTTAAAATTAAAGTGCAAAAATGATAACAAGCTATTTCCTTAAGCCCAGCATAATTAACTATTTTTAGATGTAAAAATATATATGAAGAATTTTTCAAAACAAAAAGGACAATGTCGTTAACTCCAATTAACTGTAGTTACTTTTTTTTTTTGAATTGTGGATTTCACTACCAATTATTTTAATATATTTTTAAAATGTTAAAGTACAAATTTAACAATGAACTATTTTCCTCTACCCAACACAATTATTTTTGTAAGATTATTTACAAGACAGATATGAGCATTTACATTATAACTAAAGAGATTTAAAAGAATCTAAGAAGTTAACAAATTTTGAATATTCAAATATTTGTCTTGTAGATGCCCGTATTTGTCTTTCCATTGACAAAACTTAATTTTATCTTGACCAAAATGGTGTAATAAAAGACAAAATATAGATTCTTATAATAAAATAAAAAGATTTAAAAGAATTCAGGGATTTAAATAATTTTGATCGTTCACATAAATTTTTTTATTGCACCCTTTTGGTTAAGATAAAATTAATTTTGTTAATGGAAAGAAAAATACGTGTATTTACAAGACAAATATTTGAATATCCCGAATTTTTTAACTTTTTAAATTCTTTTAAATCCTTATAATTATAATGTAAATGCTCATATTTGCTTTGTAAATGCTCTTACAAAAACTAATTACTTTGGGCACTCTCAAAAATAGTTCGTTGTTAAATTTGCACCATAATTTTTTAAAAATATATTTAAATAATCCGCAATGGGACCCATATTTTAGAAAAAGTGACGGCAGTTAACTGGAGTTAATGGCATTGTTATTTTTGCTCTAAAATATATTTTTCATATTTATTTTTACATTTCAAAATAGTTAATTGTGTCAAACGTCCCTGACGAAATAATTCGTTGTCATTTTTGCACTTTAATCCCAAATTTTATAATGAGGTCTTAGCAATTTTTTCAAAATTTCAAGAAGAAAAACTTTCTTAAAAAAAGTTTATTTTTGGTGGTTGATTAGTATTTATTTATTTACTTTTTTAAAAAAAAAAGAATTATAAGATTATTTTTCTTAGCACGCTGTTTCTTACATGCTACTCTCACTTTTCAGAACCAGTAGATTATTTATGGATGAATGAGAATCAGTCATGGGAGAGACACCAGATGATGAAATTTCTAATTACGGTGGATGCCATGATGATTAGTAAGTTCTCCTACTATGCCTATATTTTATTTTATTTATTTTAATGATTATAACTTAATGGAATTGTAGAGCGACATGTAGCCATACCTTCCCTATTATTGTGAAAGATATTGTTTACAAGTATAAAGTTGACATCCTTTGTCTTCTTGAACCACGTATTAGTGGCCGTAAAGCTGATATTGTTTGTTAGGAACTTGGTTTTAGTAATTGGCTTAGAGTGGAAGCTATTGGTTTTGCTGGTAGAATATGGATTTTGTGGAACAAAGTTTACTTTGAAATTCAATACATATTTTCTAATACTCAAATTCTTCATTGCAAAATCATTTACCTCCATAATAACACTACTAGTTGTGTTTCTGTGTGTATGGTGAAACCACTTCTTTTGGCCAGCAATCTTTAAGGGATGCTCTCCGATCTCTTTCTTCTAATCTCCTAGATCCTTGGTTGGTTTTGGGTGATTTTAATTCCTATTTTTCGTTTGATGATAGGATAGGAGGGTCATCCCCATCTTGTTTCGCTATGTCTCAATTCAGAGATTGCATTGAAGATACTGGATTAATTGAAACAATCTATCAAGGTGACATATTCACTTGGGAGCGAGTTGGTCTTAAAGAAAGACTTGATTGGGTCTTCTCCAATATCAACTGGATAACCTTCTTTCCTAATGACAAGGTCTCTCATGAACTTAAATTCAAATATGATCATAGAGTTATTGTGGTAGATTCTAATCCATTAAATCAAAGGCCTAGTGGTAAAAAACAATTTTTTTTTATCAAGCAGCCTGGACTCTTGAAGATGACTTTCAAGAAATAGTGAAATCATCTTGGAGTAATTGTAATTGGAATGATGGGCTTCAAGAATTTTCTCAATCTACTATGAGATGGAATGAAAATCATGTTGGCAATTTTTCTAGGAAAAAACACAAGCTCATTAGAAGATTACAAGGCATTGATAGGAGAAGGAAAAGCTTTCTAAGAACCAAACTCTTTCAACTTGAAAAACAACTATGGAGGGATTATCACAAAATTGCTAAAAAAGAATTGGTTTAGTACCAAAAATCTAGATGCAATTGACTTAAGTGGGGGAATAAAAATATGAGATTCTTTCATGCCTCAACTATGATCAGGAAGAAAAAACAACAAATTCTTGCTATTAGAGATGAGTAAGGTGCCTAGATAGATAATCATGACAGTTTGAAGTATATGGCTGGGGAATTCTTTAAAAACCTCTACTCTAGAGATCTAAATCTCATAAATCCTTCATAATGGTTTTCAAATTTCCCACAATTATTTACTTGTGAGCTTGAGAATATGGCAAGGAGTGTGGATAGAGTTGAGATTAAAAATGCTGCTTTTAGCATGGGTGCTTTTAAAGCACAAACCCAAATGGTTTACAAGCTCATTTCTTCCAATCTCAATGGGCTCTAATAGGCAACAAAATTTGTGATATGATTGAATTATGTTTTGCTGACCAATCCTATATTTGATCCATAAATCATTCTAACATCATCCTTATTCCTAAGAAAGATAACCCCACTACCTTAAAGGACCTAAGGCCAATCTCTTTATGTAATGTCAGTTTTAAAATCATTACTTAGATATTGGCTAACATGTTTCATCTGATTATGGAAAAGTTGATTAGCCAGGAACAATGTAGTTTCATTATGAATAGAGCAACTACAAATAATATTATCATCACACAAGAGGTCATCCATTCCATGAGAACTAGTACAAGTAAAAAGGGTTACGTTGCCATTAAAGTGGACATGGAGAAGGCATTTGATAGACTTGACTGGGACTTCATTAATGATACTCTTATGTGTCTGGGTATAAATGCTCATTTAATCTTCATGATCATGAACTGTATCACCTCAACAAATATGTCTATTCTCTGGAATAGGGATGCAAATCCCTCTTTTTCTCCATCTAGAGGAGTTCGTCAAGGTGGTTCTCTCAGCCCTTACATATTCATCTTATGCATGGAACGCCTGGGTTACTTAAATAAGTTAGAATATGTTGCCAAGTGGTAGAAACCTTTTTCCTTTAAGGCATAAGGCCCAGAAATTTCTCACATTTTCTTTACAGATGATCTTTTTCTCTTTGAAAAGGCTAGTGTTCATCAAATGTCTGAGATTAAAACTATAATGTAGAGTTTCTATGCTTTATCAGGACATAGTATTAACTTAGAAAAATAAAAAATGTTTTGCTCCAAAAATGTCCATTTTAATAGAACAATGGATTTAAGCAATGCCCTTGGTATTGGGTTAACAGCTGATTTAGGAAAATACTTAGGGGTGCTGATAATCCATTCTAGAGTCAAGAATGCTATTTTTGCACCTATTATTCAGAAAGTTCAAAAAAGGTTGTCCGCTTGGAAAAGCAAATTTCTTAACATTACGGGAAGAACGACTTTCATTAAAGCTGTCTTATTTGTTTTGCCAAGTTATCAAATGTAGACTACTCTCATTCCCTCTAGCATCCTAAAAAAGGTTGAAAAATACAATAGAAAATTCCTATGGTCTCAAGATATGGAGTCAAGAAAGATGCATCTTATTTTCTAGGACACGGTGATGCTTCGTAAATGTTAAAGAGGGCTTGGCTTTAAGAATCTTCAATAACAAAATGAAGCCTTCATTATGAAACTATGTTGGGGACTTATTACCAAACCAAATGCATTATGGGTTCAGTGCCTTAGAGCCAAATATAAATGTGGAGAAAGTAATATCCCTACCGTGATCAAAAGATGTAAATCATCCTTAATACAGAAATCTATCTTTCAGGTTTGGGATACTTTTCTTGCTAAGATAGGTAATCGTGTCAATAATGGTGAAACTACTAGCTTTTGGTGGGATTTATGGACTCCTCTTCAAGTGCCCCTAATTTCTTATGTCCAAAATACCTAACCTATTAATGACAGAGACAATGTATGTGACCATATGAAATCGGGTGGTACATGGAACATTAAAAAATGGATGGGACTTCTCCCTAATTGGGTGATCAACATTCTCTCAAAAATGAAACCTCCTACAAGTACAACATCGGACCAATTCACATGGAGGGCAGCAAAGGATGGACACTTCTCAATTAAATATGCTTATAATTATCTCTCTAAGCGGGGTCAAGCTACCTCTCATGATGTATGGGAACAAATATGGAGATGGTCAATTCCTGAAAAGATCAAGTTCTTCATGTGGCAAGTTTTCCATCAGCGATTACTCACCAATTAACTTAGAGCTGATAGAGGACTTTTTCAAATTATAAATTGCCCTTTTTCTTATCTGCAAGAAGAAAGTATGATCCATATTCTTCATGACTGCGATAAAGCGAGAGGTATGTGGAATCTTATTTTAAATCCTAACCAATTCTCTAGATTTTTCTCTAGTGATTTGCAGGCATGGCTTTCTTAGAATTCCAAGCATTCTCCGAGTTCTAAGTTATGACTCCTACAACTGGACAAGCATTTTAGCCATGTATGATGGCTCCTCGAGACATCTAGATGTAAATTTTTGTTTGAAGGTCATGTCACAAAAGCCAAAGATAATATCCATTGTTTGAATTATACACTCCTTGAAAGCGTATTTGATCAGAACTTCCGGCACAAAGTCTTCCACTTTCAGCATATCTCTGAGCATTACTGAACTCCTCCTCCTGAAGATACTATCCGCATTGACGTTGATGGCTTCGTTAAACCGTGTCACTCAGTAGCATGTGGTGGTGTATTTCAAAACACATTAGGAGCATGGATACTGGGATTTTAGAAAGCCATTGGTGTTGCTTCAGTAGTAGAAGTTGAAATCCATGCCATCAAAACTGGCCTTGAGATCACAAAATAGTTTCGTTTTGTCAAGATCCATATCTATACTGATTCTCTTGATGCTTTCAACATCCTTATGAGAGACTCCATGATTGATCATCCTCTCCATGATCTTGTGGAGGAAACAAGAGAACTTTTCTTTGAAAATAGTGGGATCAAGTTACAACATACCTCCAAAGAACTAATATGTTATGCCGAGGAAGGACATTCTACTGAGCTCAAAACTCATATATAGAATTATCTGCCTATTAGATGTCTTAGGCTTTTGGAAGCCGATGTTCATCAAAGACTTGACATTTATGTCTCCCGTAATGAGGGCCGCTAGATGGTGAATCTAGTTTATTTTCTTCTCGAGCTTTGACTTGCCTTTGTTATATTAAAAAATATATATACTAACATATAATTTAATCAAACACAACATAATGATTAAATAATTTATTTATCTTCTTTAATGTCTTGACAAAAAAGTTAACTAGTTTAATATTTAGGACCTGAAAGAGTCTAATCATAATATACAAAATCAAGACCTGTTAATTAAGGATCTGCTGAACCTTATCAAGGAAGCATGTTCTCCATATAGAGTATCAGTGTGATTACTTATTACAGACTACTTTGTAAGCAAAGTCATTTAGTCACTGATAAAGATCAATGTTAGATGTGAAATCTTGCATTCAACAATACCATCTCAACAATATGCAATGTTTTTCACATTTGCTTGGATCCCAACCAGTTACACTTCCTAATTTTCAAAGCCACACAAATCTAATACTATTTACATACAATGTGCTTGTCAAGAATTATGCAACAATTAAAGTAGCTCAATCATACCCACTACTAGATTAAGTCGATGATATATGTACAGCCTGCTACAGGATCTCTGCCATATGTAGATGAACATGTCAAATTCTATCTGAGATAGGGCTTGTTCAAGTCTGCAGAAGATGAAGCAATGGACACAGAACATCCATTCTGTGAAAACCTCTGGGAACCTAATACATTCAAATAAAAACCATATCTCAGAAACTAAGTTACATTCAGTGAAACCTATCTTTGATTATTAACTATGTCTAACTAAAAATCTCACATTTATTAATCAAACTCAGTAGAGCAACATTATACCTCAACAATGAAATGGGCCCAGGTAGTGCTTGAACTACTTTCTAAAACACCTTTCAATATGGTAAGCTCCAACCGTCGAATCGCTTGGGCAATCTCCAAGAACATCCCATGCTCACTACATATCACCTAGAACAAAAGTGGAAAGTCATTCATTTAATATTCACTTCAAAGTTTTGCTAGTCAGGTGAATATGGGAACTTATCATTAATTAGCACAAAGTGTGTGTGTGTGTGTGTGTTGTGGATTTAAGAATACCTCTATAAGCATGTGACCTGGGCATTCAAGATCTTCTATAACTATAGGGCATACTTGGAGTTCACTGCCAAAGTCTATTGCGCAACTCCTCCAAGAATGATTGCCATTGATTATCTGCTTCTTGAACTCGGGTACCTACATCAAGTCATATTGCCCTATTTCAATAGCCTATATATAAAGCACACCTGCCAAAATATTTTATATATCTACTCCATCTCCTTCAAAGTTTCAATTTTGTTAATGGATAAATCATGCATTTTCAATGGATATATCAAACCTTAGAAAAATAGAGCTTATCATATCTTCTAACATTGGAAGTTAGAATGCACAATTTATAAGACTTCAGGAGAGTTTCAAGCATAAAGTGAATCGCGAGGACTTATGGTTTTAAGTTTGCAACTCTTTATAAGTGATGAATTTGATTTAAAGATTATGTATGTAGCTTGATTGGAATGAAATATAGGGCCACACATCTTGAATTACTAAAATAGATCCACTTTATTTGGACACCAGTTCCTCAACTATAAAGTCAGATTTTACCTTTTTATTCTGATATTTTTTCAATTTCTCTGCTCGGTTTGTTATTTCTCTCAAGTACAACATGTGCTTTATGGTCCAATCTAAGAGGTTGTCAATGCTACACTGCAAATCATAGAAAATCAAAGACAAAATCAAAAAGTTTCCATAAGAACTCTAAAATGTTCAACTTTGGCCATAGAGAGATATCACCTTACCTTGGCACCATATGGGACAAGTTCCCTTAACTCCTTCATCCGATCCATAATCAACTGTCTATCCTTTGGCCTTGGCCTTGTTGCATTTCCTGAACGAGCTCTTTTCTTGCCAGCACTAGAGTGTTTTGTTCCACTCTTAGACTGCTTATGAACATGAATAGATTCTTCTTGTGCCCCAACAAGCAATAAGCTTGAATTGTCATCCAAAGATGCCAATGTAAGAAGATCAGTACAATCATCTATGTTGTCGGCCCCAAATGCAGATGTAAGATGGCTGCTTGAATCAGTATTATTTACTTTCAAAGTCCTTTCCTCATAATGACTTTGTGGATGAATGGAAGCAGTTAATACTGTAGGCAATATCGATGAAGAATTATCAGAGGCACTACGTAAATTTCCTACAACTGCATCCAAAAGATATTCAGATTTGTGTCTGTGGGAAAATTGTAAACCTGTAATATGCTCATGTTCTTTTTCACTAGAGATCAAAATGGAGCTAGTCCTGTATGTAGAGAAATTTTCTAACTCAGGTTCAAAAATTTGTCCATTAGAAACAGTTCCTAGTGCTTGGTGTAATTCAGAATCCAATGGAAAACTGCAATAACTATTCACCATATTACTATCTTCAAAAATAGTGCTAGTGCCTCCAAATTTTTCTGCCATATCCTTATGAGAATAAGAAAATAGTCCCTCCGATGCCTCTCCAAATACTCCCACATTAATGAGCCATGGAGAACAAATCTCCCTTACTTCTTCCATTTGGTTTGATTTGACTTTCATTTGATCGTTGTCATTTGACGCCCCAATTGATAGGGGAATGATCTCATTTTCCCTGGACATAAAACCTTGAACCGGAACAAACGATGGGACAGTTGGATTTAACCTCAGTTCATTCATATTAAGTGAACTTCCACCAAAAAATTCATGTGTCAGGGTAGTATTTGTAACAGATGATACATCTGAGTTATCCAGAGGACAATCTATTAGAGCTGAGAATGACCAATCATGAATATTTTCATCTGAGCTTAAAGTCAGAGTATTTGTCGTTACACGATGAAAGAAATTGAACCTCTCCTTAACATTGGCAACAAATGTCAAGTCTTCAGCAACCTAAAATTTTGACATGAAACAAGAGATCCACGTAAGCAAAACATACATCAACATAAAGCATACAAAATTTGACACACATGCTCATTTAAGCCATTTGATATTGCACACTTTTAAACAAATTGAAATGCAATAATAGATGATGATGATATGTAAACCAACTGTGCTAATTTGGTCATATTTGTGTGCTGATATATATAGAGAGAGAGACCAAAATTGAAATACTTTGGTAGGTTCTAAGTATAAAACAAATACACACCGCTTTGAATGAGCCAAATTGCAAAACTCCTTGTGGAAGAACTGGTATCAATGCAATAGTCTGAAATATGTTTTAAAAGGAAAGAAGGATTGTCATTTATCAACTTTTACATACTTATGAGAAAGGCATGTAAATTGAAGTTTCTTCAAGTAGGAAACTATGTATGAACTGAGATGGATAGTGAACAAAGTAGCACGCATGTGCAATGCTAAATTATTCATCCAAACATAAGATCTGAAAATCAAACTGTTTACTGTGATATGAAGTTAAAAAACAAGGATAAGACTTTGAAACAAATACCTTGATAGCTGAAGCAAATTGAAGAAGCCATTCATATGGACACTGCAGGAGGAAAATATTAAGCTATATCATTAAAGAACAAAATTAATGGCAATACTCTGTAGTTTCATGTAGAAATTGTATCATTGAAATCTCACCTCATTCATCAACTTAGTCTGGAATTTACCACTTAGAATATCTTCAAATAAAATCCAACAATGATCCCCACTAAGAGCTATTTTGCCAACAACCCTGACAAAGCAACCACAAGTATGGTTGATGTGAGCTACCATTTGCTTTTGAGATCATAAACAATCTTTTTCTAGTATACATTAGTACAAGAAACACAGCTGCTTATTATTTCCCAACAAAGACTAGATATGTGATATTTTTATTAAAATGCAAAAGGGAAGCATTATGCAGTCAACTGCTTCAACATTGATGGAATGTGTACTGCTACGATTTCAATCCTGATGGTTCAATCAGAAAGACAGAAAGAAGGATGAACCTTTCAACCTCATGAAATTATCACCTCATTTAAGGTTCATACGCTTAGAATTTTTCGACCATATACATTCTCTTTATACATTTAGTTATGTGCAAGAATAATATCAAAAATACTAATAAATATATTGTTTATAACTACTATTATATGGAGCTCAAGCTTTTACCCTTCTCCCAATATGTACTTCAGATGAGACATTTCAGTCATAAGTAATCTAACAGAATTCTCTTCAAAACTAAGGGTACTTTCACAACTTGAAGAAGCCAACTTCGTCCACACGCCTTCCATAGCCTTGTTGGTTTTCAAATCACCATAGCATCCATCTTCCCAGGTCAGTGTCCTTAGAAAATTACAAGGTGTGTCAAAGACATCATATGTAAAATGTTAAAATCTTTGTTTATTGGTTGATGCAACATCAGAAAACTATGTTAGTTAAATAAATTAGATGAATACTTTCTAATTTAATAAGACTATTAAAAACACCAAACTAAATTGCAGCTAGCTTCCAACCTGACTAAAAGGATTTTGACCCTAAGTTAAATTGTATCAAACAAAATCCATCCACAAACCAAAAATTCTATTGTAATAGAAGTGATATTATACACTGATAAACTTATATGACCCAAAATTTTAATGAACTCATGCAACAACAAATTACAACTAACAAGTTAATTTTAATTTCTGCATCTGTGTCCATGCCTCTTATATCAAAGCAGTTATTGTAAAGAGCCTAGACTTACAAAGTGAACTCGAAGAAACATCGTAATAGAAGTGATATTGTACACTGATAAACTTTTACTACAATAAGTGGCTTCCCACTAAACAGTCTAGATTGAAAAACATCTTAAAATATATTTATTTAAAGGAATAGGAAATGTCATTCCAAGATGAATTCAACTAATTCAACTCAGTTTCCAATAATACAACAAATGAAGCACAAAGAAGAGTCTCAACAATCATAGATAGAAAGATCTTACAATGGACAATGGCGGTTAAGCTTCCAAAACACAGCATAATTCCAATGTGAGTAATCACAGAAGCTCTTCAGAAACTTCATCATAGAAGTGGCTTCCATATTTGTATGTTTAAAGACAAAAATAGTATAGCAGAAATCAGAAAACTGCAACTAGCTTCCCCTATATGAACCACGACCAGCTTGCTTGATTCTTAAACCCTTTCTTCTTTTAATTGGTGGTCCTATTGCACCAAGAAGTAGAAATACCACCATAGCTTGTCTCTAGCTCAAGATTATGAGAAAGCAAACGAAAAAAGTTGTCCTGTGATTATCAATTAACGACTTAAGTGTCAAAGAATTTCACATTTCTTGTCATTTAAACAATTTTCCAAGCAAACTCTCAGAAAACTTAAGCCACAAAGGAGCCTGCAAGAATTAAAGCACTAACATAATTAGATGATAGAAGTTTATCCGGTAGGTTAGGTTACTATGAATTAAATTAGACCCTATAGATAAAAACATCAAGCTCGTTAAGCCATAGTAAGAGAAACAACACAAGAATCAAAATTTTCTATGATGGTCCTAGAAACTAAACAGAGACACTGATAGGGAAGAAATGTTGTAGAAACTAGGATCGTAGAGTAGGATACTCATCAAACAATAAAACCCACAAAAAAGTAAAGGCATCTGTGCACAACGGTTAAAAAGTATTCAACATCTTATTCAAAATCACATATATGATAATTAGGCATTGGGCATTAGAAGTCCAATAATACAATTTATCGATAGGCCTTATATCATTTCCCATAATTATGTTCTCATTAATCATAATTTGTGACTTACTGAATAATTCCATTTTTGTATAGAACCATAACTATCTTAAAAGTTGCATAAAAGTGAATCCACAATTAAAATTCATAATTTATAACTCAAGATGTTAGGCCTCCTTTATTTGCACTCCAACTTAGTACAGAAAATAAACTTGTCATACAAATATCAAAAATAGTTTCTCAAGTTAAATCAAAGTATGAATGAATCATAGGTGGCAATAGATAAAGTCAACACATAATTACCCAAAGAGGAGGTTTACAATTGCACAATGCAAAACTAAACCTCCAAGTGCCTTTCCTGAATATATCCCATTAGGAATCTTGCCTAAAAATAATAATAAAAGATGGGGTGAGTCACATGGACCTAATAACCATCATTCCAATTTAATAAGTATGCAGGAAATGATTCTATGAACGGGCAAAACATCAATACATATAATATAGAGTATAAGCATTTTTCATAATTAATAATAGTTTAAGGGAATAATTAAGCATGTACAAAACTCTCTCAACTGTCCTTATAACCATTGGCAATAAGGCTATCACATCCACTCTTATATCCTCCTTATAACCGCTGACAAAACCCATAGGCTACAATATATAATAGGATTCGTCTCTATGACAAGACTACTCCAAGCTCTCCGATAGTGAGGTGTAGCCTAACCAAAAGCAACATAACTCATATCAGACCATGGGTTCCCTTTCCTTAAAACATAGAAAGGGGTCACATGTCCCTTAAGCTGACCCTTAACCTGATCAAGGCAGGGCGATACTAAGGGCCCTGAGAATGTAAAAGCTAGCCACTGGGCGCCAAGTGGCGGTTATACCACGTGGTATAATAAAACTCCTACAATCACAACTCCACACAATTCAATATATCATCCCACAGTCCAACATCACAACTTCAACATCAATAATTATTCTTATATTCAACATTTTAAATCGATCATCAACAATATTAAAATCACAATACATACTATTTAAGCCCACTTAACTAAAAGTTTGCCACAAACATACATTTCATTTATACAATTTTAATATGAAGAAAAATATATAATATATACTTATATCATTTGAAAATACCAATACATACTCATAATTACCTCAACAAGCATATAAGGTAAATTAGAAAGTGGTTACCTCATTCTTGACACAAGACCTAAACATGGGCCTTTTTACCTTAACCCTATAAATAATAAAAAAAAATTATTAAGATACTACAAAATTAAAAAATAATTATCAAGATACTACATCTAAAATCGTTCACGGAGTGAACGATGTGAACGATTTTCAAAATACAAAGAAGTCGTTTATAAGGAGAACGACTTCTACACCTCCCACTTTTCTCTCTTCCCTTCACCTCACTGCCAATCATTTCAATGCTTTGTTTATATATATATATATATATATAAATTGTATCATCATCAGAAGTTTTAGTCCACAGCGCCCTTCTCTCCCCCAAACCATTTCACCTATTCTTGTAGTGGGTCCCGCACACTTGTCCCTTCCTTCTTTCTTTTTTCAATTAAAATTAATTTCTAATTTTCTTATCTCCTTTTATCTTTTATCTTTTTTTGTGCAAAATAGAAGAAAACATAAACAATTGTTTTTTTAATTTTTCTATATATACATATATGAAAAACTATAAAAAATACATACAATTTTTTATATATGTATATATACACAAATTTTTATATTTTCATAAAAAAATTTACCCAAGAATTTTATGTATACTTACGCAAATATAGGCCCCTTCAAGAATTTTTACAATTTTATGTATATTCTTGGGTAAATTTTTTTATGAAAATATAAAAATTGTGTGTATATTCATATATAAAAAATTTTATGTATTTTTTTTTATAGTTTTTCATATATGTATATATAAAAAAATTAAAAAAATTGTTTATGTTTTCTTCTATTTTGCACAAAAAAGATAAAAGATTAAAGGAGATAAGAAAGTTAGAAATAAATTTTAATTGAAAAAAAGAAAGAAGGAAGGGACAAGTGTGCAGGACACACTGCAAGAATAGGTGAAATGGTTTGGAGGAGATCAGGGCACTGCAGACTGAAACTTCTGATGAGGGTGCAATTTTTTTTTTTTAATAAACAAAGCAATGAAATGATTGGCAGTGAGGTGATGGGAAGAGAGAGAAATAGAAGGTGTTGAAGTCGTTCTTTTTATTAACGATTTTTTTGTATTTTGAAAATCATTCACTGCATGAATGATTTTAGATATAGTATCTTGATAATTATTTTTAATTTTGTAGTATCTTAATAATTTTTTTTTACTATTTATAGGGTTAAGGTAAAAACGCCTCTGTTAATTGCTCTATTGGTATCGCCATTGTATTTGTCACTAACGTGGGTCTTTCTTCAAACTACCGTGGGAGTTTTTACATTGAAATCATTCAGTATCAAGTATTCATTGTGTTGCCGTCGTCTTCCTCTTCCTCCAAATTCCAAGGTCGCTGGTTTGGTGAGTTATGCCATAATGTGTTCTTTTCTTGTATGATTTTTTCCCCCTTCTAATTTCATGTTCTACTGTGGCTAGTACAAATCTAGGCTTGTGTTGAAGCAATGAGATCTAGATTATCTGCTCATGTTGCCCTATAATTCTGGATTGAGTAGTTGTTGTTGTGTGTGATGGTCGGTGGTCTTATGGATGTGGTCATTGCATTTTTGGTGTTTGTGAGATTGTTTAAGAGAAATTTGTTCACAGAATGTCTGCCTTCACTTCCTTTGGCCACAGGGAAATCATGGTTATGTTTTCCTTTGTAGGGCGTGATCACTACCCTTAGGTCGTGTGAGGCTCTCTCTACGTTCTACCTCAAAATGATTCCACAAAGAGCTTACCTCCAGTTTTAGATCAATAATAGATGACTCAATTGCTTCTAAATCTGCTTTGAGTCTTCTGGTGTCTTCTAAAGCAACAGCTATATCATTGGAAGTAGTATATAGCCAAGCCAAAAAAAAATTCAAATGTATGAATTATGAGTTTTTGGGATTATGAAAAGCCATCAAATATGATTAGGGATTATAATATTTATGAATCATTCTTAGTGTTGATGAGCTGTGATAGAAGGACATGAATTTATACTGGTGGCCACAATTAATTGATTGATCCCATTAAAAAAATGTTGACTCTATATACTAGAGTAACTTTAAGTTGGAGAAAGAAACAAGAATTTTGCATTCATATTTCACCACCTCCGCCACTTCAATTGTCTCCTACTTTCTAATTGCGTCATCATCTTATCACTAATGTGTTTGACTCATGCTATCTTTATTCCCTCTTATCTTATCTCATTTTTTTAATTTATATGCTAGAGTTATTTTAAATTGGAGGGAAATAATGGTTAAAGTGATGTCAATTGGGTCTTTCTAAAGGTAAATACTTTAAATTTATATAATGAATATATTAATCATCATATTATTGATTTTCTGAATTTTATTGTTCTTGCTTATGTACATTGGAGTGTCATAAACAACCTAAAAGTTTTGTGTGCAGATATTACATGATGCGATATATGTATGAAATCATCATTAAGGGTATCACAAACTCATTTAGCAAGGTAATAGTATTATATATAAATTAGAATTTTTATTCAGAGTTTAGTTTTTCTCATAATATTGCCTATCTAAATTTTTTTGAATTTGCAACATTTTCAAAGTTTGTAGTCATCTTCTAAAGCAAAAATGAGGGAGATGCTTTATACTTTTTACATTTAACAACGTTAGAGTAGAAAGATAAGTTGTACATAGTTCTCTTTTGTAAATTGGTAATATTATATACGGACTTTTATTTGACCATTTAGTATGTTATACAATAGTTGCATGTAATATTAGATGATATACTTGTGTTGTTGTACATTGGCTCTATATGATAGCAAATTCTCATATGAGGATCTAATATAAATTTAGCTCTTTTTTTTTAAAAAAAAATATTACAATTATGCCTGGCTCCGGATTCCATCGCATTTAACAAAGACATATGCTACATAGCATTATTCCTTAGCTTATTCATCCACATGGAAATTAAAGAAACCTTTTATTTATTCTTTATTATGTGTATCTTTTCAGTGTGGGGACATGTTCGATGATGGAGTGAAGTTGGATCGTCGTGCCCCCCAAATCATTGTCCTTGGTCACCATATTATATTCTCTTTTACCTAGGCCTCCCTCTCATTTTATTTTTATGATTTGAGTTATGGTCAACATGATTAAACTTCAACTGTACGTCTTCCCTTTCCTGTGTACGTTACAGCAAAGCACAACAACTTACTCTATCATTTTACACTCATGCACGGGCAATTAGCACATGCTTAGCCTCCGCTTCATTCAATCAATACATATAATAGTGCAGTGACCACTGACCACACAAAACTTTGCTCGCCCACCCCTTCCACAAAGGTCAAAGATAAGGAGAGTGGGGCCCAGTCGGTGGTACTACGTTTGGAAACTGCTGACTCTGCTCTGCTGTGTCCATGGCCGTGGGTTTCTGGGCTCTCAGTCCCTCACTTTAGATACTTGTCATAAATAGGACTTTTCCTGCTGCTGCTGGCAAAAGGTAAAAAGTAGCTGCATGCCCGGTAACCAGATGCTTTTGGCATCTTACTCTTACTTTGAGGTCGCAATAAGCTTTGCATTTTTGTCCTCTGACCAATCTGCCAAAAAACTACGATTATTTGAGGGAATTAACGAACAAAAGAAAACCAGACTGACCGAGTAAAACGTTCTCGTTGAGGTCGATTGATCCCCATATTTGGAGCTACTGATCGTATAGTTAGCGAGTCAACACCCAGCTGGGCACTTGACATGGAGTTTAGTTTGTCTTGTATTTGAAAGACATGATTCAGGGCCCGGTACGTAAATTGGAGGTTATGGTGGAAGCTAAAGTATGAGATTAAGACAGGTTACCTTCCGATGGCTACTAAAGCAAATCAGGAGAGTAGAAGGGGGCCCAGTAGAGACGAGCTGCGGAACCCAAAAGAGTGGACCTTTAAGTGAACATCGGCATGGGGAGAGAAGTGAACAGGAAGGGCAGTGAAAGAAGAAAGAGAGACGGATTACAGACTGTGAAATGAGACGGACCAAGCAATTGAAAAAGTAAAAGAGCTTTAAAATAACAAAGGTGGAATCTGATGAAACCAATTGTTGTCGGCATGCATCTGGACTTTACCTTGGGCTTTTGTTTTGCAACTTCTGACTTAGAAACCTTGGTGCTCCGTTTTGGCGCAGTCTGCTTTAGGCATGTTTGTTTTTAATTTTAAAATTTAGGTTTACGGAAGTTGAGATAAAACTCTTCTCACATATTTAGCTCAGAATCTGTAAAAACTATTTTCAAAATTTAATCCAAACAGACACTTACATTAATGTATTTTTTTTTTTTTGGTAAAAAAGGAGGGCTAGGCCCTAATCCTGAATATTTAAATTAGAAGGGGACTAAATCTCAATTTCTCCACATACAATTGGTTCTGCATGAAAGTAGGGCAGGACTCATAATTCATGGTCTTAGTGAGACCCTCCTTTGCTAGCCTATTAGCAAGAGTATTACAACTTCTTGGGATATATTTAATCTCTGATTCCCAAGAGTTAGTGAAAAGGTTATAGATTTGCAATGATAATAGACTACACATCAATATATTATCCTGACCCTTTATCTCATAAATTACTGTCTTTGCATCAGATTCCAGGAGGACTTTACGGTACCCACGATTCCAAGCCAACTGAAGTCCCTTGAGTATTGCCCATTGCTCTGCCTCATACACATTACAGGGGCTAAGGGACGTAGCAAAACCCACAATCCAATCTCCATTATGATCCCGGATCAATCCTCCACAACTAGCTTGTTGCTTAGATCTTGTGACTGCACCATCCACATTAATTCTTATCCATCCTGCAACAATTTTCCTTGTTCCATTTAGTTTGGCTAAATCCTAATCGCCCTCTGGCTCCTCATATACAGTAATGTAGCTGCTCCAAATATTAATCAGCACCGTGCACGGGTTATTTGGTTTAACAAAATCAGGATCAAAGAGGGACTGACTTCTCCATTTCCATAATTTCTAGATAGTGACGGCCCAAAATTGCTTCCACCTACCTCTACTTCACCTAAGTCTCTTTTAAAATTAAAGGCAAACCAGTCTTTTAAGGGAGCTACATAAAAGGCTGATAAATACCTGGGTTTCACCATTCAGTTCCATACCAGCTTGGCATATGGGCAGTCTCTTAGCACATGCATAACATCTTCTAGATGTATAAGACAATACGGGCATGTTGCTGGGGTGGATGACCATGTGCTTCTCCACGCATTTATGGGCAATCGATTATTAAAAGCAATCCACAAGAAAGTATGAATACGTTCAGGTCCTGGCCATTTCCATATTTCCTTATAACTTGAATTATAATTTTGTTCTGAATGGGACTCCATAAGATAGTAGGCACTTTTGACAGAGAAGCCTCCGTCCCTCGTTGCATTCCAAGCTATGAAATCATCTCCAGCATCAGGTCTCGGGGGGATAGTATTTAATAGTTTCTGACAAACACGACTAGGTAATAAGGATCCCAGCTTCTGTAAATTCCAAGTCCTCGATTCTACCCAATCCACTACCTTTCAACCTTCCTCTTCCACTGTGAGATTTCTCAAACAAAGAGATATAATTATTTCATTGTTAAACAGCTAGCAATCATGAAAGAAGCTGACACTAGCCCCATCTCTAATCACCCATCGAGTGCCTTTATCTATGACCTCCTTCTGTTGAGCAATAAATTTCCAAGTTGAAGAATCATCCTTACGCCATTCAAAAAGGCAATGTTTACTTCGAAGCATATATTTGTTCATTAGCACCTCTCCTCATAAGCCTTTCGTGCCTTTCATTAGGCTCCAAGTTAATTTAGCCCCACATGCTCGGTTGAATGTAGACAATCTCTTAAAACCAAGTCCTCCATATCACTTTGGTCTAACAATATGATCCCACCCTATAGGGTGAAATCCATGAACTTGTTGAGATTTCCAGCAGATAAAATTCCTTTGCATTCTCTCGATCTCATTACAGATAGAAATAGGAATTTTTATTACTTGCATTGGATACACAGGAATTGAGCTGAGGACTGACTTAGCAAGAGTGATTCTTCCTGCCACAAACAAACAATTTTCCTTCCAATTTGCTAATTTATACCTCACTTTATCTAATATGTACTGGAAAGTTTCCTTTGGCTTCCTTCCCTTAGTCATAGGAATTCCCAGATAAGTTCCTATTGCATTTGAAACTGAGATGCCAGTAACCGTAGTGATTGCTTTCTTATCTTCAACCCTTACTCGAGGAGAGAAAAAAAATAGAGGATTTACTTATGCTAACCTTTTCTCTAAAGGCTTGGCAAAATTTATCTAAGCATTTCATCATACATCGCGCTTGCTTCTCTGAAGCTTTGCCAAACAGAAGAAGATCATCTGCAAACTTCAAGTGGGATATCTTTGGACCCCTTTTACAAATTTCAATAGGTTTCCAAGTACCCTCCCTAACTTCATCATTTATAATATGAGATAACTTATCCATGCAGAGAACAAACAGAATTGGGGATATAGGATCACCTTAGTGAAGGCCTCTTTTTGGAGTGAAATATTCTGTCTGAGCACCATTCCAAAGCACATTGTGGTTTACTGAAGAGACACATGCCATGATGAGATTAATGAACTTGGCCTCAAAACCCACTTCTTCTAGAACATTTCTCAGAAAATCCCATCGAAGTCTATCATAAGCCTTTTCAAGATCAATTTTAAAGGCCATCAATCCTGATTTGCCATGAGATCGCTTCATGATATGTATAACTTCCTGGCCCACTATAATATTATCTTGTATTTGACGCCCCTTTATAAAGCTAGATTGATACGGGGAAATCAATTCATCCATAACATGTCGTAGTCTGCCAACAATAACCTCAGTAATGCATTTGTAAGTGATACAACATAAGGAAATAGGGCGAAAGTGACTCATCATCACAGGAATTAAACTTATGAGAGTTCTATTTGCCTCCTTTGCAATAGCTTGTTCCTTAAAGGCTGATTTCATAAAATTACATAAATCTGGACCCACTATATTCCAATTTTTTTGGAAAAATATGGGTGGGAACCCATCCATGCTTGGAGCCTTATGGGGTCCCATATAAAACAATGATCTTTAAACTTCTTCATCATCTGGTGGTGTGCAAAGACTCTATACAATATCAACATTAACTGGAGGATAGTTAGAGATAGTTGCTAACTCACATGGATACTTATTGTCTTCCTCATACAGTTGTTTAAAAAAATTAATAACCAGCATCTAGAGAGCATCCTTTTCTTTGACCCAGTCACCATTCTCATTCTTTAGAGCTAGTATTTTATTTCTCCTTCTTCGAAACTTCGTTGTTAGGTGATAGAATTGGGTATTCCTATTGCCTTTCGTAATCCAAGTCGTTCTAGCCTTTTGAAACCACTTGATTTCCTCCAGCTTTAGCACCTCCTCTAATTCAGATTGCAATTGTTTCTCAAGATTATGTAGAAAGACCGACTGATGGTAGGTAGGCGAACACTGAATACCACTTAACCTAGCCAAAAGTCTGTTCTTCTTTTTTTTTTTTCAATAAACCCAAAACCATTCTTGTTCCAATCCAAAATAGGAAAACGAAGTTGCTTTAAAGATAAATTAATGTCAGGGGTACCTTTCCAACTGTTCGCTAAGAATTCTTTGAAATCCGGATGCTCCAGCCACATTGACTCAAACCGAAAAGGTTTATGCAAGGGTTTATCGAAAATATTCCCAATTCACAATTGAAGAGGGTTGTGGTCCGAGAACTGAGATCGAGGCAATACTTTCACTATGTATTCTACAAATGCTGACTAGAAAGAGGAATTAGCTAAGGCTCGATCAAGCCTTTCATACAGCCTCTGACACCCAAAAAGTTTTGGCCCTTTCCATGTAAACTTTAGACCTATGAAGCCCAAATCAGAGAGACCACACACATCAATTCTCTCTTTAAACCATTGCATTCTCCTGCTAGACCGAATCACTCCACCCACCCTCCCATGGTTATGGGTAATATCATTGAAATCTCCAATTACCACCCATGGCAGCCAAATAGATTGGGAAAGTATTCCTAGTTTTCCCTATAGAAATTGTCTCTGATTTAAGTGTGGAATAGCATAAACCGATGACAATAGGAATGGTGAGAAAGTAGGCAACTCACATTTTAAATGAAGAAATTGCCTATTAGTTTCTAAAATAGAAGTTTTAACTTTATTGCTATTTCAAGCCACAACCAATCCTTCGGACTTCCCCACACTGGGTGAAATATGAAGTGAATCAAATCCCATTGTGTTTAGACAACGAAATCTTTTTTCACTTTCACACCTTGTTTCTACAAGTAGGACCATTGAATAACTATGGCCACTGCAAACAGCCCTTAGATTACAGAGAAGCCCCTTATCACAGGCTCCTCTTGTGTTCCAAAATAAGATACTATCCATAAACAAGATAAAAGGAGGATATGGATCACCCAAATACCACTGGAACCAGACCCATTAAGCCATCAACCCAAATTGGGTCTTGTAACATCCCAATTTTCTGGGTAAATTCTTCATGTTATAGTAAGAGAAGATATTATTATTTTATTGTAAAATTTT
>JBAGKO010000003.1:19766382-19780110 GCA_037177275.1 Acacia concinna | reverse complement strand
TGGAGGCATGACTCTGATACCATTTGTGACAACCCTAGAGCCCTCCCTCATAGATATTATCTCTGTTTGCAGCCGTAGCCAAGATCATGATTTTGTTTCCCTAGCTGCAGCCGTAACCACCCAGAAAACGTGTCCACGAGGGGAAAATATTCACACCCTTATAAAGCGTGTTTCGTTCCCTTTCCCAATCGATGTGGGACTTCACATAAGGTGTAAAGAAAAATCTCGTTCAAATATTAAAATTATTATGGCTTTAAAATCATTATCAAAATTCAAATACATCATATATTTCAAAAAATTTATTATAAGTCACTTTTTTACTTATCATCCATGTGTGTGTTTAGATTAAAGATTGTAATCGGTACTTTTGGAAAAGTAAGATTGAATAAAAGTAAGATTGAGTAATTTGATTTGCGTTTAGAATAAAGATTGTAGAAGTTATTTATAAGTTACTTATGCAAAAGTAAATCTTGCTTGATTGAAATTTTGTCAAAGTTACTTTTGAAGGGAAATGATTGAAAAGGGTATGGATCATACTCTATAGATTACATATTTAATGTGATATTTAAAAATTTGAAAAAAAAGGGAAATAATTTTTCACAAAGGTTAAATAAACATTTTAAACATATAACTAACAACATGGTAAAATGAATAAAAATGCATATAAATTAGAAAGTACTGAGAAGTAAAAATTGTTGTCAAATAATATTGCACCACTGCTTAGATCACATGGCCTGTACAATTTAGTCTGTAATGGCATCACAAACACCATTCATAAGGTCTGATGATAGCCTACGATAGTGTGAGGAGGATGCATCTTGATGTTGATTAGTATCATCTACATCACTCATACTCTCATCATCAGCGTCGCTAAAATTGTCATTTGTTTAGGAATGCCTCCTGATGAAATTATGTATTGCCATTGTTGCACAAACTATGTGGACTTGTGTTTCATAGTTGTATTTGCGCATCCTTTGTAAGATTTCAAAAAAAATTCTTTCACACACCAAAAGTCCTTTCGATTGTACACTTTAGACTTGAATGATAATAATTGAATGCTTCTTTAGCATTGACAAACCCTGGTTGACGCCTGAATTGAGGCATGTGATAACACTCGCGCCTATACGATCCAAGATATCCCCTTGGTGTTAGATATCTAGAATCCATCAAATAATATTTCCCTAACAAATGGACAAATAACTAACAGTGATTTCAATCGATACAAATCATTAAAGCTTTAATATAACATTGACAGAACATCATTATCAAACTAGGATAATTTGTGAAATCTCAGGCTTTTAGCTGTGTCTACAAACAGAGTATGTAAATCCAACTACCAGACCAATAAAGCAACAATTAAGCATCAACAAGAACAATAGCTAAACACTTACAGTAGATTGACGACAAGAAGGTGCCTTGCTTCAAGTTGGTTAGCTTATTGAGGCTCATGTCCATCTTCTACTTCTAATCAACGATGGTTGTGTGTAGATGGGAAGAAACCACAGATTTGGCATATAACACGGCAAAATACCAGTGGCAAATCAAAGAAGATGCCGGAGAGCAAAAGGCAACTCGATCGCAAGCAACTACCCTCCCAATGCGTGGATTCACCTCCTAGCACTCACCTATAACCGCGTTTGGAGTTGAAAATCACGTTCACTGTCGAAGAGGTAGACATCAACAGACAACGGTGGATTGCATGACCACTGCTTTTCCTGCGCGATGGTCTAGTGTGCCTGGCCATCGAGCTTTGTAGGGGAGGAGACAAAGAAAATGGGTTGTGTCTGGAGTTGTTCACTGATGACAAGCGCCCAACGTTAGACAACGATGGAGTGCACAATTGCTCTCCTCCTCGCGTGATGATCTGGTGTGTATCAGCATTGACCTTTTAGAGGAGTTGAGAGACAAAATGGGTTGCTCAATTTTTTTTAAATGGCATTTATTACTCTTTGTTACCGTTAATATGCTTCTCACTTGCCCCATTGGATCCTATAAGCATCACATGGGGTGCTTCTTAAATTAGATGCTTTTCAGTAATAAGTCATATCAAAGCAAACTGTGATCCAAACATCCCATTTCGCCCGCCCAATTGCAGTCTCACGTTTTCCTATCTAATCGTACGATTGAAGGAGCTGTTCGGCAATCCAAACACACACCATATATGTTTTATAAAAAAGAAAAAGTCACTTCTGTAAAGTCACATCCAAACACAACAACTTCTGATAAGTTACTTTTTTTTTCTTAAGTTACTTCTTATAAGCCCATAAAAAAAATAAGCCACTTAAATTAAACTGCATCCAAACAGAGCCTTAGAATGAAGGTCTCACACATACATGCATGACCTAGTAAGTTAGTTTTATTTAACTGTTTAATTATTTAACTCTTAAATTATAAAAGGTCGTACTGTTTATAAGTTATGCATAAAATAACTCAATTCAATTTTCTTATTAAGTCATATGGTCGATAGTGCAACCTAATTATCATATCATAGTGAATTTAAGTTTTTCACTAATGCATGTACTAATTGCTAAAAAGACAAACCGACCACTCTGCAATGAAAGGGACTAAAAACTACAGACAACGAAGATTTGAGTCAGACAAATATATGGATTTATCATAAACTATATAAACTAATTTTGATGTTACAATTGGCAAAATATATATATATATAAACTAATTTTTATATATAGTAACCGCTATAATTAGTATGTATTTGATATGATTCACTAGTATTTTCTTTAAGATTAGCTGTTGACGTTTTCTCTATAATGTAATATCAAAGTACAATTATAAAACTAGGGTCAACGGTGCACAATTTACATTATTGACTTATTTTATAATTTTAAGTCTGTCTCATGTCATTGATGACTCTATCATGTATATGCATACCAAATGGTTTTGAGACTGATTTTCAAAGATAATCAATTTGGAGTTTTGTAGTTGTCGGATGCTTAAGAAGTTAGATGGTACTCCCTCCGGTTCTAAATATAAGACCCATTTTATAAAAATAAGTCTTATATTTAGGACTGGAGGGAGTAGTTATTAGTTGAATATTGCATATACCATTATTTCTTTAAAAGATAATGGGAAACGTTTCATTTTTGTCCTGAAAGTAACCATCAAGGAACACTGGGTATCTGAAAATTTTTTGAGAACCATTTTGTCCTTACAAATTTACTCTAGCTATTAGTCAATATCAAGTTTGATAGTTAAATAACACCATGAGCTAAAATATTGTGGGAGTAGCTATGTTTTGGGATCTCTTCACTGTCTTTGGGATTTAAGCATAATCAGAGAGGGAGAGAAAGAGATTTTATGCTATCTAGATTTGGACTTGGATTTTGCTTTAGAGATTGTGATAGTCGAATCATATGTGATTTAGATCATGGCGATGAAACTTTTCAGCTTATGGTGTCATTTAACGGTCAAACTTGACATTGACTAACTGTCAAGATAAATTTATTGGGGCAAAAATGACCCTTAAAAAACTTTTAGATACACAACATTTATCGGTGGTTACTTTCGAGACAAAAATGGTTATCGAAGTACTTCTGAATACCCAGCGCTCGTCGGAACTTCTGAAACAAAATTGATCATCGAAAAACTTTCAGATACCTAGCGCTCATAGATGGCTACTTTCAGGACAAAAATTGTCCTAAATATTTTTTTGGATATCCAAGTTCATGAATAATTACTTCTAAAACAGAAATGGACCTTTTCCCAAAGATAATTACTAGCATAAAAAAATAAAAAAAATATTTGATACGTGGAGTCCCTTCAATTGTCTTGCACAGGTGGCCAAACGAATTAGATCGCCCGTCAATCTCAGGGTGACACTAGCAAAATTAATTAACATCGTAAAGTCTACCTCCTAATGCATATACTATAATACTATATAACGATAAGATTATATTGTCTGACAAAAAATAAAAATAAAAAGAAAAACAAAAGACAAAAAATAAAACTTAAATGCACACTTACTTCTATATCAGATCTTGAGAAAATTTGAGTGTTTCTGCTAAGAGGTTAATCAAGTTGAGCTGTATGTCTATTCTCTACCATCAGTCTCTTCAATTGCATTCATGGGTATTTTATAGCCAGGTGTATATGCACAATTAATTGATTTGGCTTAAAATATTTTGTTTGCAAATTACAATATGTATTTTTCAAAATATATGTAACCTCAATAAAAGAAAGTTGAAGAGAAAAAAATGAGCATTTTTTATAAAATAATCTCCCTAGATCATAATTAATTCTTTCTTTAATTTATACTATTAATACAATCATGACTTTATGTAATTATGATTATGTAGTTTTAGGACCACACCAATCAGCTATACAAAAATATATATTTGATTGATATTTGAAAGAATTGTTTGTGAATAATCTTATTGATGATTTTATATCTTTGCTCAACCCTCACCATTTTCTTTTTTATTAAGAGGCGGTAGTTGATTAGAGAAGCTGGGCCGTTTGACTAGAGTTTTGTATAGGTGATTGACTGATTGGGTAGTTTGATTGATTAACGGATTGATATTCTTATTATTAAAAAAATTATGTCCAGACCCAAAAGCAGTTTCGGGCTGCCCAGACCAAGAGCCCATATGCAATGTATTCTTAATTGGGCTTAACCCTCTTATATGGTTAAACTTGACTTCCACATCTTTCTTAAAAAACCAGAACCAAGTTACTAACGGTAAGTAATGAATTAATGTTTAAATCTTTATCGTGAGAGGTGCTTATATTTATTGTCTCAAAGATAATTGTTTCTAATAGGAAGAAACCTATACTTAGTTTAAAAAAAAAATTCCATAACCAAACCAAGTCTTCAGTTTTACGAAAACATATTTTAGGCATGTATTTACAAACTTTATTTTAAGAGAAAAAATTACGCATTTTGCAGCGATCCTGCTTTTTTTGTTTGTTTGTTTGTTTGTTTTGTTTTTACCAATGCTAGAGATTAAATCAAATGGATAAGTAATACTCTATGCTTTCGGTAATAATTATAAGATTTTAGTTGAATTTTTTTAGAAAAATTAATGATATTAATTAAATTAGTTAATTATTATAATATGATCCGACCTTTCAATTATATTCAAATAATTGTGGTGTTTAATTATAGTTAAGCGAGTATTGAAAGGGTTAGTTTAAAAAAAGTGGTTAAATATGAAAAAATAATGTGGATAGAACTTTATATTTAGGACTAAATTAAATTTTTAACTATCTCTTATAATTAAGATTAAGAATATGTCACAGTAACCATTAGTCTGTTGTCAATGCAACTACTCCTATGACCTTTTACTTCTTCTTGCTTTTTTTTTTTCTCAAGAGTTTTCACTTTTTGATGTAAGATGTATTTATATAATTTGATTAAATTATTAAAAAATTTAGTTAAGTTATTTAATGTGATATATTTTTCAAAATCACCTAATTATCTTCCTTAATTCTTTCTATCTATCTCTTATTTAGTTAATTTTTTTGATTTGATAAATGAAATAGTCCTTTTAAGGCTTAGAGCAATAAAGGATTTTCAACTCTCCTAATAAATGTATTTTTCATTTTGTTAGCATTATAAAAATAAATTATAAAAAGATTGATAAATAAAAAAAATAAATTTTACATTTAGGAGCAACATAAACTCTCTAATTTTATTCTACATTAACCGCACGCATGAAAACATTGAACAAACAATCACACCACCACACCAAAGTAATAACAATTATATTGTTATTGTCGTTTTTGGCAACCAGCTTTTAAATTTATACGAGTTTTACAAAAATTCAAATTTCCCTTGATGCGTCTATTTCCCAAAATCTTCATCGGGTCAAATAGATTGTCAATATCCAGAGTCTACTGTTTGTTTTGTTTTAATCTCTCAATATTCCTTTCACATAGCTAGATTCATTTATTCTATTCCCACCCTCAATAATTGTTTGACTGAATAAATTACAATTTCCGTTATTGCTATTCATACAAACCCTCGTCATATATATTACCTTCTCAACTATTATTATTATTATTATTATTATTATTATTATTATTATTATTATTATTATTATTATTATTATTATTATTATTATTATTCAATAGCACAATGCCTACATCATGAGTTTAAATTTATATGTAACGATAAGATTTAGTTGTATTTAATATAATTGTCTCATATTCTCAGTACTGTCAAATTATATATTTAAACACTGTTATGTATAATTAGAATTAGCTCTTCATCATAATCTTTTAATGCGACAAATTAAAATTCTAATGATGATCTCTGATTTCGTTTAAGAAAAAAACATGTTCTGTCCCCTCAATTCAACCACGGATAATTATTTACATTAAAAAACATGTTCATAGATATGGTGCTCGTCAAAGGGAGAAGATCGGAGGAGATGAAGAAAATAAAGTGAGTAATAAAATTGAATTTTTCTTTTTCTTATTTTAATTAAAAAAAAAAAAAATAACAACAACAGTTGGACCTTAACAGCAAGAACTCTTCTTCCTCACCTAACTAGATAACTGCAGCCAGAAAAATGAGGCGCACGCTGTTACGTGTACATAACTATACATATAAATTAAAGATATATATATACATACATACACTAAATTCTATCCTAAAATATTCTCTGACTAACTATATACTCTGAATCATTTGTAACCGACACACGTATAATATGTAGTATATATGATTCAAACCATGCATGACGTCAGCTTCTTAATCTATGATCGTGACGATTAACTAATTCATTCATTTAGATTATCCCACGTGTATGTATGATTCATTTCACCCTTCTTCCATGTCTCTCATCCCTTCGCTGACTTTTTTGTTTTTGGGAGAATTCCAGAAAATGACATTAGAAATAGAAAAAAAAAACAATTCAGTACAGCGAAATCGGAAAATTTTAAATCAGTCTTTTTTTATTTTTTTTGGATAATTATGAAAATACTATTGAATTTTTCACAACACCAGTTTTGTAATTCACAACACGAGTTTCTAAATTAACAACACTAGGTACTACGTATTTATACTGTGAGTTGTTTATACTGATGTTGTGAATTACGAAACTCGTGTTGTGAATTATGAAACTCGTGTTATGAAAAATTCAGTGGTATTTTCATAATTATAAAAAAAACAAAACAGAATGATTGAAAATTTTCTGATTTCGCTGTACTGAATTGGGATTTCTCTATTTCACTTGTCTTTTTTTTTTTTTAAATTTTCTATTTGTTTTTTTGGTTTCTTTCCCAAGGAGAAACTATATCTTAAATTTCACACGTTGTACAAAACGTATATGCATACATATTGACTGTATACATTAAATTAAATGATGCGTTTCAAATATATTCTGATATTTTTCTCATGAATTATATTTAAATTTACAAGTTTTAGTAAACCACGTACTCTTACATATATTCATACATACATAATGGCAAATATTTTTTTTGATTGTTTTAGTTTTAATGGAATTATATATTATAATATGCAAAGTCAAAGACAAACAATTATCACAACCTAATCTGGAATATAAATAATACGAAGAATTGTCTGTTATGGTTTTGGATACATTAATGATGACTTTTTTTATTTTGCTCAATATTAATATTGATGAGTTCAATATTAATGGAAGTGCATGAATGTCCACGTGTAGTAGCCTTTGCCTTGTTATATATATGAAAATGTCATGCATAGTATAATATACATAATACCATCCAATGTATATATATACTATATACAGACAGATCTTATATAGCGTTAAAAAACAAGAAGACACACATTCAGTACGCGGTTTGAGTCGAAGAAATTTCAACCAACATCCAAATGGACTGTATGGGTTCCAGGATATGATATTGAGATTTTCTTTCCTTTAAATATATATATATATATATATACACACTCCCTTCGACCATATATATAAGATACTTTTAATTAAATCGCTGAATTTTAGAAAAACAGTTAAAGTTATATAAAAATAATAAATATGTAGGAAATATAATAATTTTTACAAAAGTTTCCCTATTTATTAATAGAGAAAGAAATAGCAATGATGGAAAAAATTGAAGAAAGATAATATATAGGCAACAAATGATGTGAGAAAATTAGGGCGAAATTGGTAAAAGTGAATTTATTATAGAAAAAAATTAAATGATACTCCCAGTTCTAAGACCCATTGACTTTTTTAGAGGATCCTAAGAAAGTTAATTATATTACTTTAAGATATTAAAATTTTTTGTTTTTCTTCAAAATATGTTGTTTAACTTGTGAACTAATATATACTGTAATAAAACACAATATATGATATGATTAAATAATGTAATTAATTTTTTTTAAGATTTTCTTAGGATTCTCTAAAAAAGTCAACATGCCCGTATAATTAGGATCGGAGGGAGTACCTCATAAAAAAGGACAAAACCCATTTAAATAAAAGTATTATATATATAAAAACAGAAGTGGTATATATGGGAGATACCCCTCTCTTATATAATATTAGCTATCAAGTCTCATTCTTAATACAAGTTCTTGACTAATTCAGGGAGATAACAAAAAATTAAATTAATTAACTAATTATAGCATATATATATATATATATATATTATGTGCGTGTGCGCGCATTACATGATCTTTTTGAAATACTTATATGTATCATTATATTATAGATGAGTTAAATTAGTTTGAAAATTAAAGAATAAAAGCTTCCTTAATCTCCCCAACTTATTAGTCAATTGACTTTTAAGTTAAATCATATTATATCCAATAATTGTTGAGCCTAATTGAGAGCATCTCCCCTGAAAAAGTTTTATAAACTTCAACTTAATATCTTACTTAAGCAGTTATAACCTCTTTTTTGTTTTGCTTTCAGTTATAACCTCGCTTTACTTAGTTCAATATCTATTGCGTGATATGATTAAAATTTTTGATTTACTTAGAAGACTTTACTAATTCTTTCGGTTAATCGTTCCTACGTCTATCTTACTATTATTTTTATCCAAGCACGCAGCTAAAAAGTATTCTGAAGAAGACGAAATCTTTGATTCCATAAAAATGGAGGCGAAGGAGTTGTTAGCAAATGGATTTTGAAGTCATATGTCTAGTTTTGGTTTTGTTGTTTAATTATGATTAACAGTCTAATTTGAATAATTGAGATAGAGAGAGCTTCACTTACCATCCCAGAAACTTCTGATTTTTGACATTCCTTTCTCTCTTTCTTCTGTTCCATTTTGACCTCTCCTCCTTTTTAATCTGTTCTCTCTCTCATAATTACAGTGACTTCATCATAATTATTTTTAAATACTATGGTGATTATATTAATTAATGGCTTAGCTTGCTTTAATTTATGCTTACCAGAATATAACATTTGTAACCTATTTATCAAAATTTTCCAGAATCAAAATTTCTCCCAGTGAGGTGGCAAGGAAAAAAGTTCCCCCAAGAGACAGAAAAATATTAATATGATTTGCATGTTGAAAAAAAAAAAACAACAAATTTAACGACAACCAATTTTGCTTGGGATGATCACGACTATATTTTTTTTCCACTACACTCATTGATCATGAAAAGTAGTAAAGATTAAATTATAGAAACCTCCACTAACGATCATTAATTAAAAAGCACTAGAAGAAAACAATATATTATATGTATTTTATAGTTCATATATACATAAATACATACATACTTTTATATAAGTTTGTGTTATTAACATATCATTCTCAAAATACATACAAGCTTATCATAATTGAAGCTTCTCATTTTTATTTTGATATTAATTATTTGATTATTAATATCTGATAAGTATACCAAGATTTATATTACGAATTAAAATATATAAGATGCCTTGCTTTCAAAGGAATAATTGATACATATAGCAAAAAGTCAGACCAGGCAAAAGTAACTAACAATATGTTAAACCCACCCAGCCACATGTCTAACAATTACTTTTTAGGCATTTGTTTATGCAAAAGCATTATTTAATCATTTGATTGTACACATAAGTCAGGAGAAAACATCATAAAGCTAATAAAAGGAGGCCAAAACTTTCAAGTGGACGATATATTCAACCTAATCAGGTTTGGATTATATGCATAATGCCATCATCTTGGCGTGGACAATATGCAAAAAATGATTAATTAAATATTCTTGACAAGTCTCGCACAGATGAAGCGAATAATTATTTATTAATATTTTTTCAGCCACCTTACTTCAAAACAACATCTAAACCGGAACACCCCTTTTAATATTAAAATCTAAAAGAACAAATCAGTGGTCTTACTTCAAAATTGACAAACAAAATATATCCATCATAAAAGGAACAGAGCAGCCTGACCATTCTTGTTCTAAAAGCTCTAAAAACCATCCAACCAAATCAGAAAAAAATTATAAACATTTATCAACTTTATTGACATACAACCAAGCTTAATTAATCCTCAGTATATAATAATAAATGAACAAATATGCTTCTTCCTGTTAAAGATTCTATTGAATAAACTCCTTATCTCCTGCTAAAACATAACTAACATTTTTTGTTTTCTTTTATTTGTCCTACACCGAATAGCTCTTTAATTAATTTAGAGAAAATAATAGAAAAATAATTTAAAAATAAAAAAAAAATCTGAAATCAATTTTGTTAATAAGAATTGATAAGGTAATGACAAAACTTGATAAACAATTCAAAATTTATTTTATGGGAAATACCTAATTTGGGATCTTGCAATTTTAATTTTTTATCATTATTTTTCCTTTAATTTATACCATATTATATTTTTTTTAAATACAAGCATATATTAAATTTATTTATTTTTATTAAAATAGCTGAAACCAATATAGAATGCGTTCTTTGACTTCATAATATAATGGCAAGCATCTAATATTTATCTCTGGGCTGATGATTACTTCAATTTGGATAAAAATAAAATATATTACAAGAGAACGACAGGTTTTACCAGGCACTTACTAGTTTTGAATTGTGCCCCTGAATAAATCAAAATGGACCATTAAAAAAATGTGATATATATAATATATGAATCAAAGAAGGTGTTCAGTGTTCAATATTGTGTGCTGACAAGATAAACTTGTGGGTTTGTGGTTTACACTTTACACATAACTTTCAAGGGTCTTCGTGTGGTTTTGCTTTGAAAGCTATCCTCAATACATAGTAGCTCATAGCTGTCTCCCATTAACCCTATCTATTACGCCACGTCATCATCTCCTTCCTATATTAAACCCCTCAATCCCTTTATCTTTCTCTCACCTTCAATCCGACTCATACAGACACAGATACATACCTAACTACACAACCTCTCTCTCTCCCCCCTCCCTCTCTTTAAGCTATCAGATAATCGAGAACAAGAAAATCAATGGAGGGTCTGATTCCATTTGTGTACAGAGCTTTTGTTCAATACAAGAATGACAAAGAAGGGCCCTTGGGGTCATTGTTCAGTGAGTCGCCTTCTTATTCTTACATGAGACTTCCCGCCAGCGGCGACTCAGGTAGGTTTCAGACCTCTGCCTCTGCTTTGCTCTCCGATCACTATGGCTTCACCTCTGCTTCTTCTGCTGCTTCTTCTTCTTCTGTAACTCAAGTCCTGGCTTCTTCCGGGGTTCAGTCTCCACGACGTCGTTTGACTCCTCGTCGAGCTCCTGCAACAAAATCTGCGTAATGGATTCTGTTGATGATAAGTACGTAATTGCATATAAACAGAGACTTTCAAGTGTTGCTTAATGTCTTGTGTTTCTGAAATCGTCTGAATTCCCAAAAATGGGTTCTTTCGATTATTTTTAACGAAGTATTTGTGTAAGATGTAAATATTGTGGATTTATGGGGTCTGGTCTGAATCATGTGGTGTTTAAGAATTCTATCAAAGTACAAAGTAAGAGATTTTGGGTTATAGTAGTTGATTAATAAGAAAAATGTACTTGTTTTCATGGCCAAAGTGGGCATGAAAACTATACAACTTTGTTGAATAATTTCTGTGCAAATTTTGTTTATCTTATGTTTGTCAGAGTTCAATTCTACCTTTTTAATTACATTAATTGCGTATTCAGAATTTTTTTTGGATTATCGTCATGCTCTGTTTTTGGTGAGTTAAAAAATGAAATATTACAGTTCAATTTATGCAGTGGACTAAATTTTTTAAAAAGTATATGGATAAACTCTTAATTCATTCCATAAAAACAGTGAATAATTGAATTTAAATAATTTTCCTATAATTACAAGGATGACAATTTATATATATTTGATACTTGATCCACGAAAAATATCTCTGTGTCGGTCCAATCATTTAAATTTGAGAAAATAAATAAATATTATAAATATCTTTGGAGGCCCCATATGGCGGCCATATGAGTCATATATAGACAACTACATTCTTTTTGTCTTCACCTATTCTGTGCTTTTTAAAAAAAAATTAAATTAATAATCAATGTAAATTGTGTACATATTTGAACAAAACTGAGTCTTTATCATAGATTTTGAAGTGAATTTGCGATAAGACAATCTTTTTAATAAAAAAAGAAGGAGTATAAGATTTTATGCAAAAGTTGAAGTGAGCAAAAATTGAAACAAAAAAAATGCAATATTATAATAGAATTATAATTAGAACATAAAAACATATCATATATAGATACTAAAAATTCACCGTGATGCACTATAATAGTTTTGTTTTTTATCATAAAGATTAATTTTTCTTAGTACAATCATAAAGATTAATTATTTATACTTGCGTTAGCTCTATCTGGAAATCATGTAAAGAACAACTTAACATTTAGGCCTAGCTAGGTGAAGAATAAAGTGAACTCAATCAATCCATTATATTTGTGTATTTCGCGTTAATAAAAAACAATAATAAGAGATGAAGGCTATGTTTGAAGCTTTGAATGAGATGATTCAAGGTTTGTTGTGGGAGCTTTCATAGAAATCGAGTCTTGCAAGAAACCATCTATTTTATATAATTTTTACAAATTTAAGATAGCGTAATTAAAAGTGGAAAAAAAAAAATCAATAGAAAGGACTCCATTTTCACTATTTGGTTTGGTGAAGTTGGAGGGGTCGGCTACAATAAAATAATAATTGTTTCCCCAAATGATCGATTAGCTGACGTTCAACTTTCAACTTTATTTTAGGAAAAATGGCATTTAGGTCTGAAGGACCAAACTTAATTATAAAAAAATCCTCTCAAATTGTTGCCTTACCATGAGGTCCCTAGAGACCTTTTTATAATTATGTTCATTTGCATAATTACCCTGCTGCCCCTCCCTTGTCTTTTTGTGCAGTGGGGAGAGAAAGGAAAATATTAAAAAATGCGCGGGTACTGTTTACGCCGTATGAGAATTTTAACAATTTCGCAGGCAATTTTGACAACTTCGTCAACACGTTTTAACAATTTCTCAGGAGGGGGTACTGTTCACAACGCCATAAAATTATAACAACTTCGTAGGTCGTTTTCACAACTTTATAAGCACATTTTAACAACTTCTCAGGCATGGGAAGTGTTCACTTGCCATGAGAATTTTAACAACTTCGCAGGCCGTGATGACAACTCCGTTAGCATGTTTTGACAACTTCATCAGTACGTTTTAACAATTTTTCAGGGGGTACTGTTCACAACGCCATAAAATTGTAACAACTTCGCATGCCGTTTTGACAACTTTATAAGCACGTTTTGACAACTTCTCAGGGGTAGTGTTCACAAGCCATGAGAATTTTAAAATGCTTATGAACAGTACCCCCTGAGAAGTTG
>JBAGKO010000003.1:19734500-19755385 GCA_037177275.1 Acacia concinna | reverse complement strand
GTGCCTACAAATATTGTGTTCCACTATGTCTTCTCTGAGAGTCAGGCTTTTGTGATATTTGTTTAGGACTTTCTAATACTCTATTTGTTCCTAATTATAAGACCCCATTGACTTTTTTAGAAAATCCTAAAAAAAATTTAAAAAAGCTAATTACAATACTTAATCATATCATATATTATGTTTTATTACATTATATATTAGTTCATAAGTCAAACAACATAAATTGAAGAAAAACGATAAATTTTAATGTTTTAAAATAATGTAATTAGCTTTCTTAGGATTTTCCTAAGATTCTTCAAAAAAGTCAATGTGTTCTTATAATTGGGAATAGAGGTAGTAATATTTATCATTTTCATATATTTTTTGTATGTGTAGGTTGGGGCCCTTACGCATATTTTCAGATGTTGGCTGAAATTCAAAATGGAGCTCAAGTCTCGCGTACTACGAACGACATTATCAGCCCCTCACAACCTGGTGAGATGAGTATTGTAAGTATTCCATCTCACCATGATGGGAATATTTGATATGTAAATGTAATGAAAACTTAAAAGTTAGTTACTGATAGTTAGAGGTTAGCCGTTAGTGAGTGATGCGCCTATATGATTAGCGCCTGGTGACCTTATCCTCTACATTATTATAAATAGGAAGCACCCCATTGTAATTCCTCAGCCTGTTATAATATGGATTAGTGTGATTCATTTCTCTTCTCTGTTCCTCTGTCTCTGTTCTCCTCTCTTCCTCCCTTCTTCTCTCACTTCTTGAATCCCTCTGTTTCTTCTTCTTCTGTAGTCCTTTTCACCACTTTCTCTTTCATACAGAGTAATAATTCTGTAACAATAATTCTGGAGGTATTAGCAGGGATTCAAATCCTACATTTGATTGATCACAAAATGCAAGGAGACAAGGACTTTCATCTGAGTGTAGTGTAGAGACACAGGAAAAATATTAGATGTGCATAATCTGTTAAAAAAAATACAGGTTTTTTTTTTCAATTTTTTGTGAATTTCATTTTGCAGAAAAATTGAGGTTGATCTATGCTTATTTCCTCAGATTAGATAGGATACTCTCAGTTTTTGAAACGGTTAATTTGATTCTGAGATGATTATAGAGTATAGACTGAGGAGTGTATGATTTTTGTTGGTCATAAAAAAATTTTAGGGACTGTTTGGTATGAGAGAAGAGGATAGGAAATTTTGTTGAGTTGGATTTAAATAAAAATTAGAAAAGCGGTGTTAAAAGTTTTTAATTAATTCTTCTTATTCTTTTATCTTACACCTTCTCTTTATTTAAATTTTGTAACCCTGTTTCTCCATTTTTTTTTTAAATTCGACTCATTAAAATTTACTCCACTCTCCCCAAATCCCTTTGAAATAGTCGCTTTGATTTTGAGATGATTGTAGAGTGAGGAGTGTATGATTTTTTGTTAGTTATCAGAACACCGTGTAAAAGTTTCAGAAGTTGTGAGGAAATTAAACAAGTCCAAGGTATAGAGGTTTTGTGCAGCTCAATTTATGTTCATGATCTTTTATCTGGATACTTTATATTGTTGCCAGACAAAATGATGAATTTGAGATATTTTGTTTGTTTGAGTTAGCATTATATAGAAAGAAGCATGTTCACGCAAGTCGAAATATATCTCGTCTCATATACTTATCTCACATATTAAAAAATATGGTTTTTACCGCTAATTCAAATAGACATGACAAAACTGACAATATTTATGGTCTCCACACTTTTCATATACTATTCAAAAAAAAAAAATTCTTGCTTTCTATTTGACCAATTAAAGGCCACTATGTTTTTATTCTGATTTGATGATGATGATCTTAGGTATATCAAATCGAATAATTTCTTTTATTTTCTTTTTTGAGATTGGTCCAGCTGGGTATATGATAAGTTGTACTAGTATAAATTTGGTGTCTTGGATGAATGGTAGGTAATACAGTTTCCTTTGTCGACCGAAAGACAAAGTTCAGTTGGGTAATTTATTGGGCCAACTTGGGCTGAGAACCGAAGCATTGGTCCGATGCCAAATTAGACTGAATATTACCCTTGGACGAGAAAAAGAAAAAGAAAAGAAAAGAGAGTGTTCACAAAATAAGAATATTTTTAAAATTTTAAAAAATAGATACGAAGATATATATACAAATAAAGTAACTTACAAAAAGGGAAAATCATAATAAAATCCAATTAAAATAGTCAAAATTAAAATTGGGCCTACACTTTTAACAAATTCTTAATGAGGCCAAGAAAACTAATTAGGAATTTTTGAATGTTGCTAGAGGATCATAATGCCCTCTATCTTGTTTAAAAGAAAAATTGAAGGCAATTAAAAAGAAAAAGGAATTTCTCATCAAAAGAAAGAAAAGGAAAAAGGAATTCAAATTAGGCATTTTCTAACATAAATTAATCAATGTCAATTAAAATTAATTAGTATGATTTGATATGTTAATTACGTAGATTTTATTTTTTTGAAATATGTCATATTCTTATATATGTGCGCTTTCAGTTTCAATTATTGACTTTATATTACATATTATTTTTGGGTCTAAATATATATGCTTTATTTTATTTCCTGATGTTTGCCGGCAATGAAGCAAAAAATTATGAATTAATTGTAATATTATTTTATAATAAGTTTATTTAAGTTGGAGAAGCTATACGAGATATTATATGTTAATTCCTTAAAATTTTATATATTTAAGTGATATTATATATGAAATCCTCAAATGTATAATATATTTAAGAGATTTTTTTTTTCAGTTGAAACATTATCATGATACTGTATATGATTTGAGTATAGCGTCTTTTATAATAAATATAAACATAGAAACGAATGAACATATTTTTTAAAAAATGTGTCAAAACCTATGAAGTTAAAAACACTTGAAAGTTAAAATTAAATAACATATGCATGATAATTATATTGTATAGTTAATAATTAATGTAAGTAAGATTAGGCTTAATTTAGAAATCGCTTTTATCTTTTTAACTACCTTCAATTTTCCTTTTAAAGGGAAATGAGGCATTTTAGTCATTTAACAACATTTAAAAATCTCTAACTATGCCTCATTAAGAATTTGTTAAAAATGTAGGCTAAATTTTACAAAACTGTGTAATTATTTATATATAAAATCAATAAACTAAGTTATATTAAATATTCTAAGAATGACTACATTTTACTTATATCAAGTTTCTTATATTTATTATTCCAAGTTTTCCAGTCACACATGTCCATGTATTCTATTTTTTTTCATATGAATTTATAATTAAATGACACTCTCTGGTTCTAAATATAAAACGAAGTTGACTTCTTTTTTTGATAAGTTAAGGATACTAAATATATTATTTAATCATAGTATGTATTGTGTATAATTAGATTATATATCAATTTATTAGTAAGCCTAACTAGCTTCCTTAATCCCAATAAAAAGTTATATGGGTCTTATATTTATTATTCGAGGTAGTAATATTTTAAAAATAGGATATATGAATATGTGTGATTGAAGAATTTAACCTAAGTATTTTTCTCTTAAGAATTATAGGATACATGCTAAAGTGAAATATTGGCAAAAGTCAATTTTCCTTCAATATTATCTACGGTAGTAAGAATGTACAATGATTGTGGGCTCAGGAAGGTAAGGCGGATACTATTGATGTTGGAGCAGGTTCTTCGTGGTTACTTTCTCTCATAGGGTGGATTATGATTTGGCTTTACTAGGAGGCCCATGGCTTTTGTTTGATCATTACATATTCGTGCAACCATAGAGGAAATAACCAAAATGGTTGTATGGATACATATCGATCAATTATCTCTTAGTTACTATGATAAGGGTGTGCTGTTTGTGTTGGGTTCTCAAGCAGGTAGAGTGTTAAAGGTTGATACGAATACAATGAGGAAGAAGAAGGGGTGTTTTGCTCGGATTTGTGTGGAATTGGATTTAACTTTGTCTCTACGTCCTTATATCACGATTATTGGAAGAGTACAACATATTCAATATGAGGGCATTTACCTTATTTGTTTCTGTCGCAGTCGATATAGATTTGAGGAATGATAATGTAGCTGGAATAAGTAGTGGTGAGGGAGGGCATGTTAAATCAGTGGGTAGTAATGAGTGTTCCAATCAAATCTATGAGCGTGATGCCACTGTAAAATATGATGAGTGGATGGTTGTCCAGCATTCATGATGTCTTTGACGACAAGGTGCGACGGTAAAGAAGTTTCCTAAGCTTGATTTGATAATGGATCCAGATATGGGGCTTTCAATTTAGAAGATGCAGTAGTAGTGGAAAAAGAAAGTGTTGTGGATACTATGAATGTTCTATTATCAAATATCGTGAATTCTAAGCTTGATTTGAGAAATAAGTCAACGACAAAAGGAGATAAGGGGAAAGTGAGAATGGGAACCAAAGTTGGGATGTCAGCTAAAGGGGCTGGGATTAGGCCTTTAGGAGTGAAGAAACAAGGGGGTAAGAATGTGAGTGGCGATCAGGGGAAGAAAAAGGAGATTGTGCAGAATGGGTTGGACCATTTATTGGTTGTTAAGTCAAAAATGGGCTTGAGTTCTAATATTCTAGCTAAGGAGCCCATTCAAAAAAAAAACAATTGGGTAAATTAAGTGGGCCTAATATGGGTCAGAAAGAGATAAATTTTCATGGTTATATTTCCAAGAATCAATTGGGCTTGGTAAGGGAGGTGAGACTCCTTGAACTTTTAGCAGATGATAACCTAGTTGATTGTGGATCCAAGCATGACAGAATCAAGGAGTTGTGTCTAGTATTATTATTCTTCTTTATGGTTAATATGATAGGTAATATATTAATATGGAATTCTCGTGGGGTAGGCGAGAAAGGTTTTGTGACATTGCTATTGGAATTGAAGAAACGTCATAATTTAATTTTTATTGTTATTCTTGAACCAAGACATAATATTAATAAAGCTAATGGGATAGCGAGAAGAATTGGGTTTGCTAATGTTAATGTTGTTGACACAATTGGCTTCAGTGGTAGGATATGGTGTTTTTGGGATAAGGATGTTAAATTTAATGTTTCTTTCAAATCTAGCCAAATTCTTCATGGATGTTTTAATAAGGGAGGTAGGGATGCATGGGAACTATTAGTGGTATATGGCCATCCTCAAAAAATTAAGAGTAAGAAGTTATGTGCTCAGTTGTGAGTTTTAGTGGAAGAAGGAAGGGAGAGGTGGTGTTTAGGATGAGACTTTAATGCAAAGTTAAGGAGGGGTGAAAGGAAATCCATGGCAGCCTCACAAGTTAGTCTACATAGTAATTTTATTCAATGGGTTCATGATTCTAAGATGAATAAGGTAGCTACTCAAGGACCCAAATATATGTGGTATAGGAAAGGTTGTATGAGTAGACTTGATCGTGTTGTTGCAAGTGGGGATTGGTTAGAGATGTTCTCCAATGTGATGGTGATTCATTTACCACACTTGAAATTTGATAATTACCCTTTGCTTCTTAGAGTGAGTAGTAATGGTATTAGGAGTGTTCAAGAATGTTCGTTTTGATTCTTTGCTCCCTGGGTGACGCATGAAGACTTTGCTTCCATGATGAAGGAGCCTTGGCATTGGGATAATGATTGGGACATGAATATTGCTTGTTTCAAGCGTAATGTTAAAGTATGGAATAAGGATGTTTTTGGCAATTGGAGAGATGGAAGGCAAAGCTATTATTTAGAATTGAGAAAATAAATGTCGATAGATCTAGCCCATGGGTAGATGAACACATAAGGAAAGTGTGGGAGGAGCTTGAAAAATTTGTAGTTTAAGAAGAAATTATGTGGCTGCAAAGGTCACGGTGTAACTAGTATGCTCATAGTGACAAAAATACGCGTTATTTTCATAATACAACTCAATGTAGGCAGAGGCGTAAGATTATTAAAGCTTTGAAATTAGATGAAGGTGAATGGTGTTATGATCATGATTTGCTTAAACAGGTGATTACCTCTATTTTCCAAAATTTATATATGGTGGAGATTGGTGATTGTGATGTAGCGAATTTTGGTGATAGTAATATGGTTATTTTTAGAGGATCATATCCTCACATAGAGGAAACATGATTACAGTATCTTGGGAGTATGGCTTCTTCGATTGAAATCAGACATGCAATCTTCAGTATGGGAGTGTTGAAGTCTCTGGGTTTGGATGGCCTTAATCCTCTTTTCTTCCAAGTCAGTGGGATATAGTAGGGGAGTCAGTGTGTAATCTCATTAAAAAGATTTTTGACAAGCTAGATGATATTAAGGCAATTAATGATACAAATATTATTTTGATTCCCAAGGTAGTTGTGTCTCAAATGTTTTGGGATTTTCATCCATTTAGTTTGTGTAATGTGGTGTATAAAGTTGTGACTAAGATCTTGGCTAATTGCCGAAGAGCTTAATGCCTAGTATTGTTGCTCCAAATCAGTGTAGTTTTATTCCTAGTAGGTAGAGCTCTCATAATATTATCTTAGTTCAAGAGGTTATTCATGCTATGAGCCGGATGAAATGTAAAAGATGTTTCATGGCTTTGAAGATTGACTTAGAAAAAGCCTATGACCATGTCAATTGGGATTTTGTTGTTTGTTGCTTGAATGAGATTGTCTTGCCTAAATGTTTTGTCCAATTAGTTCATTCTTGTTTGCCAACTACTGCTATATAGGTAGTATGGAATGGTGAGCAAGGTTCTTAAGTTTAAACCTTCTAAAGGTATTCATTAAGGGGACCCTCTATCTCCTTACCTATTTGTACTAATTATGGAGAAATTTGCACATATGATTCAGAGTGAGGTTTAACAAAAGAATTGGTGACCATTTAGGCTAAAAAAGTATGATACTACAATTTCTCATCTATACTTTATTGATAATCTTATATTATTTGCGGAAGTTAGCACAAATCAAGATGCTATTATTAATAAGGCCAAATCAATAATATTTTCTCTAAAAATGTGTTGTCACACTAGGAGAAAAGAGATATGTGATTTTTTGACGTTTACACTAACATTTATTTGGGGAATTATTTAGGAGTACCATTACCTCATAGAAGAGTATCCAAACGAACGTATGATTTTGTATTGGAAATAAGGATCGCTATTTAACTAATTGGAAGGATGATTCATTATCGTTAGTTACCAAACATACTTCGTTGTCGTCTATTGTTTTGGTTATTCCATCATATTTGATGTAATCGGCCATGCTTCCTATAGGAGTATGTGATGATATTGATAGGACGAGTCATAGGTTTTTATGGGCTGGTACAAATTCCTCACGTAAAAATCACCAGGTTGCTTGGCAAGATGTATGTAAGAAGAAGGATGAGGGTGGTTTGGGTCTCAAAGAAGCACGAAGACAAAATATGGCCTTTATGATGAAAAGTAGGTTGGGGTATGATAAATTGTCTTAATGCATTTGGGTTAAATTCATGCATGAGAAATATAGGTTTGGTACATTTGTTATTCCTGAGATTGAAAAGAGGAAAGGGGAGTCTTATACATGGGAAGGCATTAGGAAGGCATGGAATAAGGTTGAGGAAGGTATGGGGTGGAATCTAGGAGATGGTAGACTATTTTTTTCTGCAAGGACAAGTGGCTTCCTCTATTTGAAGGGCTATCGTCTCAAGGTACGATGGATATTTCTGAATCCATGATGGAGGAACTTGTGTCATCGTATTTTACAGCTTCAGGAGGATGGGATTGGGGTAAGTTATCTCAATGCTTACTACAAATGGTGTTACAGAATATTAATAGATTATTTCCTTTAGGTGCTCGTACTAGGAAGGATTTTCCTATATGGAGGGAATCACATTATGGTATGTTCTCTATCAAGTCAGCTTACCAATTTCTAATGAAGTTTGATAGGTCTAGTAGAAGGAGGATTTAGAAGAGAAGTTATGGAAGTTACGTGTTCCCCAAAGGTACAAGACCTTTCAATGGTTGTGTGTTCGAGGAAGGTTGTTTACTAATGAGCTTCAAGTTCAGTGGAACCTGATCTCTAATCCTAGCTGTTAGCTTTGTAGGAATGAAGTTGAGAGTATTCTTCATGTTGTAATATCCCAAAATTCCTACATGGAAACTTAGTAAATAATCCTATCAATAAATATTGAATCTTGGGGGAATTCCCATAAAAAGTATTGGGGAGGTAGTCATATTCTAGTAAGATTTTGGATGATCAAATGATGTCCAAAAATTATGAAATTTTACAGGATGGAAGTAGAATTCTAAGCTTTTAAATTGATATTAAATCAAACTAATTGTATTTATATGCTAGGATATATGAATTATTGAAATTTACCCAGCGAAATTTCAGGAGCAGTACTTAAAAATGAATTTTTTGGGAATCTTATAATTCTAATTGACCAAAGACAGTATTTTTCTTTAAAACTACACTAAATAAGGGATATTTGGGCTTTGAAATCATTTCAATTAGATGTCTGTACAATTAGATATGAATTTTCAAAGTTGGGTAAAGTTTCGACCCAGGAAATCTGAAAGTGTAAAATGAAATCCAAATTCTTTGCTAAGGCTGAGATTATTTAAGAGCCCATATTGAGCCCAAAATAGAGGGATTGTAGGGCAGTGAATATTCATTTATTTATATAAAGAGAAGTTGTAATTTCGTGGCTAAGAAGATTTAGGAAAAATGGTTAGAAATTAATGAAGGAAAAAGGGATATGTGGAGCATTTTAATTGGTGGACTTGTGGGGTTATGAAATGTAATTGAGTTTGACTTTTAAACACCATTTTCCTTATTTCCTGCTGAAAGAGCTCATCTAGAACAGTAAGCAGAGGAGAGAAAAGCTTGATTTGATGGTTAACTCATACAAGTAGAGAGAGACATATATTCAAGTTCAAGTCATTACACCATAAAATCACCATTCCCTGATTGTAATTCCTTCTTAAGTGTGATATCCCATAAAGAATATTATTGGTGGATAGCTTCAACTTTTGAATGAACAAAGTGGGAGGAAGGACCAAGGAAGAAAACACAAGAAATAAGAGTAAGCAACATCAAGGAGTTGAGGTAAGCATAAGCCAATACTTATGAGTTTTGTTTCATCAAGTTTTGACTAAAGTCCTTTCCTTGCATTGCTTGCTCTGTTTACCGCCAACTCCAAGGATAGTTTTGTGTTCTTTTAATGTCGGGATATAGTTAGATGAATGGATAGTGACCTTAGCTATATATGGTGTTTAACCTTGAAGATATATTGTTGCAAGTGGAAAACAAAGTGATGTGGTTATTGCAATTCACCTCCCCCAACATTCGTGTTCCTAAAAGTTGCAATAACCACATCATCAAGTGGGAAGTTTAGGTGATTTGGTGTAGTAGGGAGATCAATGTTGTTAGATTTGCTCGTGAAAGAGACCTTAGCTTTGGCTGTGGGTGTTGGCTCTGAGCCAAGCTCAGAGTTGTCTCTATGAGATAAAATGGGTTAGCTTGGCTAAACTCTGAGCTTTATTTCACCAAAAACTAAAACAGGAGTTGAAGGCCTATGATGAAACCTAAAAGGCCTAAACTAGTTTTATTGTTCTTCTTCAACAAAAAAAAATGAATAAAATGGAACAAGTAAAAAATGTTGAAGCATCACATTGTTACATTTTAAACTGTTTTATGAGATTTTTTTGTCTTGTCCAGAAAAAAACACTTAAAATGTCCTAATTTACTAGTTCCCCTTGTAATAAACACCAAATAACAATTTTACGTAGGTTAACATTAGGTTTTTTTAAAAATATCAAAATTGTCCCCAACAGTCATAAATAAGAGGAGTTTGATTAATTAGTTGGGGATACTATGTGGGCAACATTAATATTTTACACAAGATATATTATATATTATGAAATATGAAACATGTGGGAGTCCTTTTTACTAATGATCGGGGAGAGTGTCAAGTTATTTACTTATGACACTTTGATCTAATATAGCACAACTGTGACTATACCATAATATTATCTATATTCAACTGTTGAATAAAGAACCTTACAAATTTTACAGTCATCATGCCTTGCAGAATTATTTGAAAACATGTATATATAGACAACATATCTATTAAAATATGCTCATAAAAAGACTATTTATAGTTTTAAATAGAGCTAAAACAAATATATATACACCATATCCAATGAAATATACTCACACATTGACACAACTCTGCTTATAGCTTTAAAAAGAGCTAAAACAAGTATATATGTACACACACACACACAACATATCTAATGAAATATACTCTCACAAAACTATGGTTATAGCTTTAAATAGAGCTGCTCTGGCTATGCAGCAATTGTGAAGGTTAAGACTGCAACTAAACCTAAACAAAAGGTTTGCAAGAAATTACCTAATTTTAGTGAAATTTCTTGTTGAATATAAATGGCCACAATAATTTAACAAATAATATATCTTTAACTTATCAAATGACAATAACAACTAATACAGTGACAACTAATTTCACCAAGGGCAATTAGGCTATTTCACAAAAAAATTAACTCTAAAAGGGTCTTTCAGGATTTCATGGGAATTAATTCATTTCAAATGAGCATTTTGTGATTTCTAAATTTTGATGATTCTTATGTATCTTTCTTTTTTCTTTTTGATACATAAGAGAGGACAAAGCCTCATTCTACACTATTTATTATATTAGTATATGACATCCAATCTTCTTCTAATCGCTTCAGAAGATTACTAAAAGGAGAAGCAAAATGGTGATATCCAGGCACGACACTGAGAGCGTGTTTTGCAAGCTTGTCAGCCGCTATGTTAAGCCGTCGAAGAATATGATAAATTCTTACTTCTCAATCATTAGCTAGCAAAGATTTCACCTCATTAATAAGCTCTGCATCTAGGTGATTATCAGTTGATTCTCTCTGTAATAGTGACACAACATCATTAGCATCTATTTCTAGCACAAGCTGCTTAACCCTAGCATCCCAGCTTAGCCGTAGACCAAACAAAACCGCCCAGATCTCTGCTTTCAAACTATCAGTTGGTTTGAAGGCATAAAACATGAACCCTCTCTGAAACCGTCCATTTGAATCATGAAGAACACCCCTACTTTTAGCAACTCGATAATTTGTACAGGCCCCATCAACGTTAAGCTTCTGCCATCCTTCATCAGGTGGAGTCCAACGTGCTTCAGCAGATTATACCAACTTTCCATTAAGGTTTACACCAACTAGCTTATCTCAGGCTTTCTTGATGGAGGTAATGATGACCGCTACTTTTGCTTTAACACAATCATTACTTGTCATAGAATTCTCAAAAATCCTAACATTATGTCTTTGCCATAATAGCCAGCAAACTGTAGCGAAGTAATCACTCCACCCTTCATTTTTAATTCTCATCCGGCTACATAAATTCACACATAGACACCGCTCTAGATCAAGCCGAAAGAAATTCCATCGTACTTGCGAGTCTACTACTTCTAGCCATAATTGTTTGGTCTTAAGACAGTCCCTAAGGACGTGAAGAAGAGACTCACCTTCATTGCTGCACACAAAGATTGATTCAAATAAATGATTGGTTAAAACCGTCTATAATTTCAAATGTTAACACTTGGCAATCAATCCAAAAAAATAAAATAAAAAGAATAAAAAGAAAGGGTTGGAATTTGGCTCCACAATAAAAAGAAGGGGGAAACATGCAAATGTTCTGTTCTTCACACCAGTGTATGAGATTGTTGTGTAGGGGATGTAATTTCTTACATGAGATATTTTCATACATCCAATTACTGTGATAATATTTGCATGATGTTGAAACCGAATAATTTGAATTTGATAACATACAATAAACTTAATTCATTTGGGATAATTAATTGCATGATGTTTAAATCCCGTTGGTTGTTAGTGTGGAAAAATTAATTTTGTATTAGTGATTTGTGAATACATATGTAAATACTACTCCAAACTTTTTCTTATTAACAAAAAAGAAGTTATCTCCTCCAACGGTGAATACAGCATAGGATTTGGAATGTAGAAGTAGCCCAGCATAGGATTGGGCCCCAAGTCCTAAATTTGAGCGTCTATTTCAGCCCAATACTGCTTATTTTTCAATGGCCCAAGTAAGAGAGTTTGGATTTATTGGAGTTTAAATTATTTTTCAACTGTGATTGTTTTTTTTCAATCAAGGTCATTATAGCTCTGTTTTTATTAAAATGAAAATCTTTATAAAAAGGAAACATTTACTTGTTCCTGAATCAAGTCATTAACCTCAATTCCACAACCACAATAGTGATTATTTGTTGTGGAAGTTGTGGGGTGGTATCCCAGACACAAAAACTTTTTGGTGTGTCAGCAAGTGACATGTATAGGACGAATTTTAACAGCATAATGATAAGAATGTGTCATAAATAATGGGTTAATTAGTATCAAATTGAATGGATTAGCAATTATATATATATATATATATAGTAATTAGATTAGCACACCCTTATTTAGCGGTTAGGCAAAGAGTTATCCTAAAAAACACAGTGCCCATGCCCATGTGCTTTGTCCTACTAGCTCCACCATCACCATGTGGTGATGGGACTTGGTTTTGTTGCTGATGGGAGAGTTACAGGATTTAGAATAGAAAGTGTAAATTGAACCGTACCAACCAGCCCAAAGTCCAGGACGCTATTAACTTGCAGGGTCATAAATGTCATTTCCCCTTCGGCCTCTTACCTTTTGACATGTGTATGGCACTACCTCACGCCAAAAAGCATTTGCTGGATTCTCTTCTGTTTTTTTTGATAATCGATTCTCTTCCTTTTCTTGCAACAACACGAAATCTTCTCACACACTGTGACACAGAGTCGCATAGAAGCATAGAAATTAGAGACGGAGACGATGGTAAAGGATCGGAAAGTCGGCATCGCTCTCGACTTCTCCAAAAGCAGCAAAAACGCTCTCAAATGGGCTCTGGATAATTTGGCCGATAAGGGCGACACCATTTACATCATCCACATCAATCCCAACTCTCTCGATGAGTCCCGTAACCAGCTTTGGGCTCAATCCGGTTCTCGTTAGTCATTTTCTTTCCATTTCTTTTCATCCCAGCCAACTCGCGTTCCATCCATTCGTGTTATATATATACATACATACATATTTTGATGTATGCATTTCAGTCTTTGTGCTTTTCAGATCTGATCTATGAATAGAACTGTATTTTGTCTGAGAAGATTTTTTCACTTAACTGCACACTGATGCCGATTTTTGGTCATTTCGCTGTATTCTCATCGTCTCGTATTTTTGCGGATTTAATTTAGACTTGTCTTTTCTTTTTTTAATTTTTCCCCCAGCTCTTATTCCTCTTGCTGAGTTCAGAGAGCCAGAGGTTATGAAGAAGTATGATGTTGAGTCGGATATCGAGGTTCTTGATTTGCTCGACACTGGTGCCAGACAGAAAGAGGTATTTTCTCCTCTAATCTTTTGATGATGATTAAAGATTTGATTCTCGAATTCTCTAGCTTATTTGATTTGCTTTGCTGATGAATGTAATTGTGGAGGTTTCTTCAGTATTACAGGAGTAAAGTCAAAATATGTTTTACAGCTTCTTGATCAAATTGTTAGTTCAGGGTTCAGGGTTTAAGATTCTGCAGATTAAGTTGTGGTGCTTATTACTAATTAGTAAAATTGAGTTATAGGTGAACATCGTGACGAAAATATACTGGGGAGATGCGAGGGAGAAACTTCTGGATGCCATAGAAGACCTGAAGCTGGATTCTCTGGTTATGGGAAGCAGAGGCCTTAGCACTATCAGAAGGTTCGTTCTTTTCATATTTTTTGATAATTGTGTCTCTAACAAGTTAGCGAAAATTATTCAGTGTTTCACGTTATGATGTGTATGGGGACAATCCACTTGCGTGTGGGACATTGATTTATTCCTCTGGATAAATCTTAGCGGTCTTTCCTTTTCATCATCATCATAGAATATCAGAATCAGCAATTCGATTTTTGAAAATTTATGGAGTGTTGATATGGCCTACATTAATTATTTTTAGAAAATGATTTTAGAATGGTCAAAATATTTGTAATGTGATGCAAAGGACTAAAGAAGACCAAAAATATTTTGGTCTCTCCAAAATACCCTTTAAATCTGACGAACATATCTTCCTAGTATTATTAGCTGAGCGTGCTACTACTTATTTTCAATTATTTTAACCTTGTTGCAGCAACTTGTATTATTTTTTTAAGAGTAACAATGATATATTAGTGTGTGTCTCTAAAGCATGGATAACTTTCTCACCCACTCTGTAAGAATAGATTGAAACCATTAGAAAAATAACCATGCGAAGTAAATAATGGAGCTTTCAGAATTTTACCGACGTTCTCACTATAGTTATGAGAAAAAAGGTTACAAGTTTGTTGTAGTGAAGTGAAAATGGTTAAAGCGAGATAGTGGGTAGTGATAATATTAGTAAGATTTGTTGGCTTCTCATTGATAAAAAAAAATATTTGTTCAAGAGTGGGACATTGAAAAGAATCAAAAGATGCAAATTTGTTCTTGTTCCCGATGGGAATGATTGATTTACTGATAAATAAATTGTCCTAATTTTCTGATAGACATATTTGACATCCACACAAATCTCTCAACTATTTGGTAGGGGAGTGTCTTTCCCTTCCATGTTAATTGACTATGAGCTGGGTGTAATGAACAAGTTTGGTTGGTTGCTTGTGTATTAAACAGGATAATACTGGGAAGTGTGAGCAACTTTGTGATGACTCATGCTCCTTGCCCGGTGACTATCGTGAAGGATTCAAGCGGCAGTGACTTGGCCTGAATACTGATGATGAATCTGGCCTTAGGATCAGTAGTTTGAAACCTAATAAATCATATTCTATGTTATTATGTTGAGATTAATTATCTATCTATCTATCTTAAGACTCTGTTTTTCAAAAGAATGATGCAATTTGTGTTTTTTTTTTGGTTAGTTTAAAAATTTCGGCCCTTGTTATATTTGAACGTGAGAGCCACTTCACTTGGTGTGTTATGTTCAGTCGGTGTTGAAGTCCTCGTATAAATTAACGAATAATTATAGTATAATCTTTGGACCCTGCTTTGCCTTTAAGAAGAGAGAAGTTTCAGAGGCAGACAGTGGTGCCTTTTGCTTTTTCTTGTCTTTTAGTTGGTTTTTTTTTTTGACCTGATCTTTTAGTTGGTTCAAATTTTCTGTTGCTCAACGCCCTGCTTGTCTGAATTCGAGTTCCGGCTCCGCCTGGGCAGAAAGGGTAGAAAATAAAAAATTAAAATAGGATAGGAGCGAACCACCTTGGACCTACGCCGTCTTTTCTTTCGTTAATATTTTTAATCCATTTTGTAAAGCAATTACAATATTTAAAACTTTAATCAAAGTATTATATAAACACTTTTAACACATCATATTTTTTTGAGAACAGAACAAATCATATTATTTATAGGTCAGGAATATTGTGGCATAATTTTTTTAGATTTTAACTCAAAATTTACACTTTTTTTATTGTCAACATATTTCATTTTCATGATTTCATTCATTTATACGCACGCGGGATTTGAAAAGCTGAGTGTTTTTCTTTTGTTGAATAATGATAGGCAAAAATTATTGTAGAGCCTAAGACTCCGTAAGTGCACAGGCCTCCTTGTAGCATCATTCAGCTTTCTGTAATCCATACAAACACGCCAACCGATGATTGTACGAGTAGGGATGAGCTCATCTTGATCATTAGTAATTACTGTCATACCTCCTTTCTTAGGAACACATTGCACTGGGCTAACCCAAGAGCTATCAGATATAGGGTAAATGATCCCAGCATCTAGCCATTTGATGACTTCCTTTTTGACAACTTCTTTCATCATAGGATTCAATCTTCTCTGATTTTGAATAGATTTCTTATGATTATCTTCTAGAAGTATCTTGTGCATTACAATTGAAGGACTTATACCTTTAATGTCAGCAATTGTCCATCCCAAAGCCCTTTTGTGATCTTGAAGAACTTGTAGCAACCTGTTCTTTTGATCTTTAGATAAATAAGAAGATATGATAATAGGAAGTGTCTCAGATTCACCCAAGTATGCATATTCAAGGTGGGGTGGTAAGGGCTTAAGTTCTAAAATTGGTGCTTGTTCAATAGAGGGTTTCAAGGTAGTGGCTTGCCCTGATTCCCTTTCTAACAACTCAAACCGCTTTGATGGATTACTATAAGAAAGAGGAGCATCAAGTAACTTCTTACATTCAGTTATGTCCCTTTCTTCAACATCATTAATCCCAAGTAATACCGCTTCTAACATTTCTTTTCTAGTAAAGGATTCTAATGTCTCTTGAGTCACTTCATCAAGTGTATCAACCCTGAGGCAATCTGTAATATCCCTAGGATGCTTCAATGCTTTGTTCATGTTTAATATAACTTCTTCATCATTCACTCGCAATTTGATCTCACCCTTTTCAACATCAATTAGAGTTCTAGCTGTAGCAAGGAAGGGTCTACCTACAATGAGTGGTAGATCTTTATCTTCATCACAATCTAAGACAATGAAATCTGCTGGGAATATAAACTTGTCTACCTTAACTAAAACATCTTCAATGATGCCCTTTGGATAGGCTAAACTTCGATCAGCTAGTTGGAGTGTTACAGAAGTTGGTTGAGCTTCACCCAGTTGTAGTTTCCTAAACACAGATAATGGCATCAAGTTAATACTTGACCCTAGATCACATAATGCTCCTCCTTGAAACTTTTCCCCGATTATGCAGGGTATGGAAAAGCTACCAGGATCTTTTTGTTTAGGGGGTAATTTGTTGAGAAGAATAGCACTGCATTCTTTAGTAAGGGCTACAGTTTCATAATCACCAAACCTCCTCTTCTTACTCAATATGTCCTTTAGAAACTTCACATAATGAGGCATTTGTTCTAAAGCTTCTAGGAAGGGAATGTTAATATGTAGTTGCTTGAAAATCTCCAAGAACTTCTTATACTTGTCATCTAAGGCTTTCTTCTGGAATCTTTGAGGAAATGGTAGAGGTGGTACCCAACTGAGATTCTCATTAGTTGGTTTGTCTCTTTCTTCTCCTTGCTTAGACTCATGATAAATTTTCTTATTGACTTTTCCATTTACCTTTGATATGGTCTCTTCATCACACTACTAGAAAAAGGAGATATAACGTCTGTAAGAGACGTTCGTTTTTAAAAAAAGCAGAAGTTAAAAGTCACGCGTGGCACAATCGTAAATCAAAAGGGCACAATTTTAAAAAAATAACGTTTGGTGGGAAAAATAGACGCAAACTTGCGTCTATTATTAAATAACAGACACAAATTTGCATTTGTTTATATAAAACAGATGCAAGAACCTGCGTCTGGTATTAAAAATAGACGCAAACATGCATCTGTTTATAATAAACAGACACAAGTGTGTCAGCTTTTCTGAAAAAAAAAGACACACAAATTGTGTGTCTGTTTTTCCAGAAAACATACACACAATTTGTGTGTCTGTTTTTCCAGAAAAAAGAAGCACAAAGTTCTTTTTTCAGAAAAAAGAAGCACAAAGTTCAAAAAAATAGGCGTGCGTCTCTTTCAAAAAAGCGCCACAATAGGTCTTTTTTTTCTTTTCTTTTTTGAAACGACCTATTGTGGCGCTCTTTTGAAAGAGTGCCACAGGAAGTCCCCCACTTTCTGTGGGGCTCTTTCAAATGAGCACCACAAAAAGTCATTTTTTAAAATAAAAAAAATCAATAAAAATTCACATATAAGCTGTGGTGCTTTTTAAAAAAGCGCCACAAAACATGCATCACTTAAGCCTCTTTTTGTAGTAGTGAAGCTTTTGAATTAGATAGCTAAGTTTTGAAAATTGCCTTACAAGGTTGCCAGTATTTGTCCTAGCCTCAAGGGTAGAGACCACCCTTAGGCTCCCTCTAGTTTCTCAAGTCAACAAGGTTCCATTGCAGCCTTGCTTCAACAGCAAGGTTGTGACATAACCTTGTTGTTGTGAGAGGGACTCGTAACCTTGAGGTTATCCCTCACCCTTGAGGTTAGGATTATACCTTGTTAAGGGCAAGGTTCTGGTCCAACCACGAACATTGCTGTTGTGACAAAAGTCCAATTCCCTCAAGGTTACCCTTCACCCTTGAGGTTGGAGTCACAACTTGCCAACTGCAAGGTTTTGGTCCAGCCTTGCACCCACAGCAAGGTTGGAGCCAAACTTGGTTGTTGTGGTAGAGAGCCCATAACCTCAAGGCTGTACCTCACCCTCGAGGTTGTGGCTTCTTCTTGCCAACTTGCAAGTTTTTGAGCAAACCTTGCAGCAATGGCAAGGTTTGTTCAGAATCTTGCCTCAGAGCAAAGATGATTGTAACCTCAAGGTTGATGACCACCCTCGAGGTTGCTTGGTCACTCATTGCTCTCAGCAAGGTTTGTTGCAAAACCTTGCGGCTATGGCGAGGCTTGCCACAAACCTTGTCGTTATAGCAAAGCCGGTAATCCTCGAGGTTCTCATGCAACCTTGAGGCTGGAAAACTAGCAACTCTTCTAACTTGGATCTAAAAATCTTTCTTTCTTTCTTACTAAATGGATATTACTCAAGTACACTTACTTAAGTAATTTCCCTTTAGTTCAATACAATTTAAACACATTTCAAATCATTCTAAGTTTAGTTATCATCAAAACATAAGATCTAACAGGGACAATCAGACAACACCTCTCCTTAGGAAATGCTATCTAGTCCTGAGCAATTGGGTAGCACCTCCCCTTAGGAAAGGCTATTTAGCGCATGATAGTTGGGCAGTACTTCCCCTTAAGAATACTATCTATGTTAGTTCAATTGGACAAAACCTCCCCTTAAAACTACTCTAACTACTGCAGAAAAATAAAAAAATTCAAAAGAGGAAGAAGACCAGAACATACTTGTATAAAGATTGGGTAGGGACTGCTCAAACTACTTTTGGATTGCTCAGCTTTTCAGAAGGCCAAGGGTTCTTTAAGAGAGGGGATTTTCAAATGGGAGGAAAAGGAAGGAGGTATTATAGTTGGGTTTTTGGGAGGTGTAATTTTCCCGAAACCCAACATGTGGACCTCTCTCCCCTTGACATGTGGAATTTTTAGGATGTTCTTGGCTTACTCTCCAAGCAAGCCAAAGGGCATTATATTTTATGGGCCCCATATGGGCTCCCCTGACTCAAAGAATACCGATAAATTCACTCGTATCGACCCAAATTTCATAAAGTTTTAGAAAATTCCGTGCTTATCCAAAAATACCCAAAATTTTTCCAAAATTCTCTAACATTACCAAGAGGCTACCATACAAATTTTAGGGCTTTTAAACATCTATTACTCAATAAATAACTTTTCTCTTAAAAGTCCATTTTACTGGCGATTAACTGATTTTAGCAATTTTTGTTGATATCTCTGGACTTTTTTCTGATCTCCAACCAACTTCATAAATCCTCTAAAATAATTTACTAATTTTTTCTATTCCCAATCTAGAACATTGAGGTCCCAAAATATATGATATTATCAATTTTCGGCCAAAAATCTTGTCAGGCCAAAAATTATTAAAATATTCAAAAATTCACTAAAAATTCCTTGGACCTCCAAAAATAATTCTTATTGTTTTGTACTACTCTAGATACCATGTAGTATTTACTGGGATTTCATGAAAATTTTTGGGGCTTTCTAACCTGACCGCATTTTGACCTGAATCTTTGTGAAAATTGTCCTCTTTTCACATAGGTCCTTCTTGGATTTCACTTCAATTGTTGTGAGATCTCTTAATCCTCTACAGACTAGGGCCCTTGGTTCATCTTGAATACCATATCTAGACTTCAAAAAAATCAGGATGTTATATTAACCCCACAAGAGCCCCAAGAAGATGCCTAACCACTAAGTTAGGAATGCACCTTAATTTTTATATGAACAACAAAATATATATAATAATCTTAAGTCCCTCTTTACTTTTCATCAAAGTCAACTATGTCTTAAACGTCATGAACAATTGGAATAAACTATGAATAAGTGAAATAATTTTATCAACAAGATAAATTAATTTATTAAGATCAAAATTGTTAGTGCCTTATACATTATGAGCACATGAATATTCCTTTGAATAAGTGCAATAGTCTTATGAACAAGATAAATTAGTTTCTTACTACTTACTCATTTTTAAGTGTCTTACACTTTATGAACAAATGGAATAGTCATACGAATAAATTCTAATAAAAGTTTTAATTAATTTATCTTATTCCAAAAACTATTTTAAAATAAAAAATTCAGAAAGTAGAACTAGGAAGTGGTAAAGACCATGAAAATCCATCACGTACTAATTGTTGTATTTAACTAAAGACTATGACTATGTGTTATTTGATTTTGAAAAATAACTAATTAAGGATATATATATATATATATATATATATAAAAGTACAAGCATATATAAGGATAAAAATACATCTTATGGTTTTCTACTTCAGATAAATGATACAACCAATGAAATCAAATGTTAAGAAATAACTATCAGTGTTTAAGCTGAAAAATAACTGACATAATTAAACAAAAGTATAAAAAAATGTGGAGTTAAAATGAGAATGACATGATCAATCTTATCTCTCAATTAATTATACGACAATATCACTTGAGATATAGCATTATTTAAATTTATAACTTTCCAATAAATAAAGGAATTATATAAAAATTAAATTACTTTTTGGAAAATTTTATGATTTCAACACGATTAACCAAGTTATATCGATTAATGAGTTCATAGGGCTTGAGGTTTATGATTTAATTTTTAGACATTGCTTGTCCCTTCATTGTCTTTACCACTTCCTAGCTCTACTTTATAAATTTTTATATTTTAAAATATTTTTTGGAGTAAGGTAAATTGATTAAAAATTTTATTAAAGCTTATTCGTATAAGTGTATAACTATTACACCTGTTCATGAAAGGTAGGACAGTTCCAAA
>JBAGKO010000003.1:19700491-19730440 GCA_037177275.1 Acacia concinna | reverse complement strand
AACTAATTTAATCAACTTTCTTAATATAATTAAATTAGATAAATATGTCTTATATTAAGGACCACATATATTAGTGTTCTTGTTTTTGAAAATTGTTTAGGTTTATTAGTGAAATTATTGTACAATTGATCTTAATTTTACCGCATACATCAATCTTTCCAAAAAGTAATAAATGTTCATGATCTATGAATGTTGGTGATCAAATAAACTCCAAAAAATATTATTGTCAAACTTATGAGTTTAAGGAAACACATGATAGTCAAAAGAAGAATAAGAAGAAGACAAACTCATGCAAAAAATGTAAACTTAGATCATCATCAACTCATAAGAGTTTACTAATAATAATAATAATTAAGTGTTAAAAGTATATAATAAAAATAGAAAATGACAATAATTTACTTTAAATATGAAGAACTGAAATTAAATATATTAACATTTATAATTTATCACATCCAATAAAAAAATTTCTCTTAAGTTCATATATAAAGTCATTAAACATAATAAAAAATAAATAAAATAACACAAGTTTAAAGATAAGTTAGCACAATTTTATAAAATACAAACATAAAAACAGTAAATTTGGACTATAAACTTGTTAGCTTAAGTAAAAATTGACTCACTTTTATAAGTTAGAAATGTAAAACAGAAAAGCTTGAAGAACCAACTCATAATTTTTACAACAGTGAGAAAAAAGTATGTAGCCATTGTTACTATAAATTAAAATTGTAATAAATCACATTAGGTTTTCTAATCTTCAGTAAATCAAACTATCTCTCTCTCTCTCTCTCTCTATATATATATATATATATAACTATTGTTAGGCCCAACAAAGACTAACTTTGTTAACAGTGTAGTAGTTTTTGTTATCTACAATCTTCAAACTTCGGACCTTTCATCCCTTAACCTGAATAACTCCAACTTAGGACCTCCTAGCAATTTTTAATAACACAACTGATGCTCCATCTGTTATAGCTTTTCATTAGCAAGTTGATTGTTTGTTTAATCATCGACTAACGGGAATTAAACCAAAACAGATCAAAAGAAAAACTAGATACTAATGCAGTCTTATGGCTTAACCATTGGAAGAACAGAGCCAAATATGAAAGAACAGAACAACTTTTCCTTTATACTATATGAATATCTAGTTTTAATGCATGCGAGATTTGAAGAATGCAAAGAGTTCATCTCTAGGAGGCAGAGCTTGCTTTACGATAGGATGAGTGCAAAATTCTTGACTCCATTTGTACAGCTTCGGGAATTTCTCTGATGTGAGCAATTCTAAGCCTGCAATTTCTTGTAATATTTCAACCCAGTAACCCACGAAATTGGCAGATATATCTACGAACCCAACCTCGTCTCCTCCGAAGAATCTCTTGTCGCTGATTTCATTCTCCAGTATCTTCAGTGCTTCCAAGGCTTCTTCTACAGCCTTCTCTCGCCCCTTCTCATCGCTCCAGATCGCATTCCACAACGCAGGCATGCACTATAACACAATGAAATTAAACATCGGTTTCTTCAAATGCTCTGTTTCAAATCAGAGAATATTGCGTATATATAATCAAGAAACGAACCTTGTCATCGACAACCTTGGACCAGAATCGAGCGGAGGCTCGGAGAGAAGGGCGTGAAGGGAGGAAGGAGTTGGATTTCCAGGTTTCATCGATGTACTCGACGATGACGAGGGACTCAGAAATGGGAATTCCGTTGTGGATGAGAACAGGGACCTGCTTGTGAACAGGATTGGAGGTGAGAAGCTCACGGCTCTTGTTGGAGAGATCTTGTTCAGAGTAATGGTAGCTGATTCCTTTCAACTTGAGGGCGAGTTCGACTCTGTTAGTGAAGGGGCTTGGCCATTTCCCCAACACCTTCACTTGTTCTTCTTTTTCAGCCATCGTCGATCTCAATGAATGGGATTAGGCTCTGTAGTTGTAGTTTAGGTTTCAGTGTTAAAAACTTCGAAATTATTTTGGTCAACTATAGCGGATTGGCTCCTTGGAGTTAGTTGGTACTGGGTAGGTAATCAGGTATGTAGGTAGCTTCGTGAAATATTGGTATGTGATAGTATTATTGGTATTTATTTATTTGGGAAGAAATTGTTTGTTTGACTAAATAAATTGGAGAAGGTATATAAATTATTTTAAAATATTTATATTTATTATTTTTCTTTAAATTAATTTATTTAATTTATAAACTAATATATGATATTGTGATATACATAAATATTTTAGAGATCACGAAATATGTAACATAATTTTTTAAATTAGTCAGTTGAGTTTTATGTTAAAGACTAGAGATAATATTATTGTTATTGATTTCTTTTTGAGGAAGAAATTAGGTGTCGGGCTAATGTGGTTCTTCAAGTTGTCACAAGTTTTAGATCTGGCTGGATTTGGATTTTTGTTTTCAAATTCACTTTCATGTTTGATGTAAAATTCAAACAAAAATGTAGTATAGTAATTTAATTTAAAGAGCTCACAAGGGTTAATATATGTTTTGAGATCGAAAAAAAAAATCATCAGGTTATCATATTATCAACGGAATTTGAATCTACAACTTATAAACTATGAATCAAATCTTTGTGAGTTGGGTAAAATTTTGTTAACATCTTCATCAATATTTTGTGAGTTAGGGTTGAGAATTTTAAAAATCTATTTTCTTAATATTTTTCAATAAGTGAGATTTGGGCCATGAAAGTTTGTTGGATATTAAGGAATATTTGTATGCAAGGGAACAACATGGTCTTATCATATTTATGCACAAGCCCAACGCTGGTTATAGAGAGAGATTGCAAATGTAGCCCTGTTCTATTAAATATGTTGTTTGGAAATTACCACCTACGAGACTTATTAATTAAAGGTGGTTAATATTAATAATGACCTGTCTTCGGTTGGTCTGAGCTAAGCCCAAACAAAACATAATGTTAGTGAAGTATAAAATGGGCCTAAAGGAATTCACCATACTTGATAGGCCTAAAGGTACTATAAAATATATACTAGTATCAATCAAGTAGGTCAAGATAAAAGATTTGAATCGAATGTAACCCAAAAAAATAAAATTAAAACTTAAAAAAAAGAAGACCTGAAGTGAAAGAAAATGATAAAGAAGAAAAGAAATGTGTGCAGAAGGTGCAGTTAATTTCCTCTTTTTCAAACCAAAACGTTTGGAAACATGGACGAACATGACATTTGAATATTACCGTTTTATAAGAAAATTTGATTATTTTATGAAGAAAATAAACAAACAAATAAATAATTTTTGCTACGGTTGTAATTATTTTAAAAATATCATATCACTTCGTCCATGCCTTCCCCGTCTTTTTTTATCTCAATAATATTAACTTCAAGAAATTAATGAATCGGTCCAAGTGGAGACAAATTATGCTTGAAACGGTATAATTTTGATTTATGTTTACGTAGTTATCATTGTGCTCTTCACCAACAAACCCTGGTTGTAGCATAATTAACTTAAATTAGTAATTATTGTTATAAGAGATTATTTTATGTTAAATCTGCTGTGAGCTTTTGTTCCCTACATATTATAATAATTAACATAGCTTAGAAAACGTGAAAAGTAGTAAAAATTAAAGGGGAAAATTCTGGTTAAATCAAAAGGTTAAAATCAGTGACATTCAAATTTCAAAATGGAAGGAATTTCAATATATATATATATATATATATATTTATACACACATATGGTTTCACATTTAATAGAACTGAATATATACAAGTAAGTAGATGGATGCATTATGTATATATGTACGTATCGTATAGGTTCAAAAGTTGATGGAGAAGATTTGAAATTTGAAAAAAAGGTTGCATTGGTTAGTAAAAACAAAATACGAAAGTGGAGCCTTCAAAAAGAATAAAGAAAGAAAGCAACAACGTAACAGAGCTGTATGTATTATCATATGTGTCTTTCTTTGCCTTTAATGCGAACACGAGAATCCTGAAACTAACTAACTTTAGTTTCTGTTTTATTCCATTCCCCCAACCTTTTTTTCAAATCTACCGGCAATTTCGATCCAACACAGTACAATAATAAATTCTTCCAAGTTTTGAACTTGATCAACCATGCATCAAAGTCATAGTTTATATATGTACTTATTGTTAATTATTAGATGCTATTAATATTATATTATCTTATGTTCTTAAAATAAGACCGACCTTATCTATCTCACAATTTACCCTATATATGAAATGAGATTCTATGTTATGTTAAGAATTAGAGGTAGTTTGTTGTATTGTATATTGTTTTGTGACACGAACTAAAACTAGCTACAACTACTTTATATTAAACCATTTGTTTCTTTCACAATGATTTTATTCTAAGTATTTATTTTCTTGCCTTTTTTATTTCTCAATTATAAAATATTATACATATTATCTTTTATTTGGTTTTTTTTTAAATATGTAATTCCGGCTATAGTAGGATGTTGGCCACTTAAATGCCCCAACGGCAACGACATAAACAAAAATGTTTTACTTTATCTTTAATATACAACTCACCTCCATAAAAAAAAAATTAAATTATAAAAGAGTAATTTATCATATTTTGCATCTTTATAAGTTTTCATTGATTCTAACGGTTTTTTTAAATAAGCATGTTTAATGATATATATCGCATTCATTACAAAGTAAGGGTCCGTTTGGTTTCATTTCTGAAACTTAGATTTGTGTAAGTCGGGACAAAACTCCTCTCACATACTTACACTGTAAAGTGTAAAAACTATTCTCAAAAGTTAATCTAAACGGATCCTAGATCTTATATTAAAAATTGAAAGTGGTATATTATTGAAGATGAACACAAAAGAAATGAAAACACAATTGTCAAGAATTATCGAATAATTACAACAAGGGTTAAGATGCTTAAATAACCATTAACTTTTGTTAAAAGTGCAAAAATAACCATGAATTATTTTTTAGAGCAAAAGTAACCATAAACTTTTAAAAAGGGTGTAAAGCCGTTAAATTACTGTAACACCGTTAATTTTTTATAAAGGTTTTCTACATTAAATTAACGGTTTGCTACAGTAACTTAACGGTTTTACACCATTTTTACAAGTTTATAGTTACTTTTACTTTAAAAAAATAGTTTATAGTTATTTTTATACTTTTAAAAAAAATTAATGACTATTTAAGCACCTTAACCCTTACAACAATAATTGTTTTAGGGTCATTTCTCAGTATCCCTAACTCTTTCTTATGGCCAATCAAATATATTCCAAATCTTGAAAGCGTCCTTATAATTGTTGTGATCCATATACATAACTCTTGAACCATCCTTTTTTGGATTATTGTATCAAACACGTTTTTAAAATAGGGATAGAGAGAGAGAGAGATTTCACATTTTAGAGACAATGCTGACGGAAAAAAGAACAGGGGGAGAGAGAGAGAGACTTTATACCAATAAAGTTTAGCTCCCAAGAGCCAACCCATTTCAAATTCGTTCTGTTTAAATATGATTTGTTATACTTTTCAAGTTCAAAAGCAACCTTTGAAGATTCATTCTTCGTCCATTTTGAATATTATTTCACCATTAAATTCCTTCCCTTAATTCACTAATCGGAGCGTACCATTTTAAACCAATCATAACATAACTCCTTTCTTAAGTTAATAGTAATTCTATTATTTTATTCCTCTTTATTACGTATGGATGAGCTATATTGCTCTCCTCTCAAGTCTTCAATATAATAGTGACAACTAATTAACCTCATTTACGTTTGAAGCTTCATTGATTAGTCATCCCCATTTTTAAAAATACCAAACCAAAAACACAACAAGAAAATCTTATTAAATAGGCATACTAATAAATATAATTTCTCTTGTATTTTTTTCTCTGAAATTTTAAATTAGTCTTTTCATTTTTATCTGGTTAAACGTATGTCTATGTTTTCACCTATTATCTCTCCACTACAAATATCCATTTGCACATTCACTCGCCATTTTCTTTGGGAAACTGCAACAAGAGCTACCCTCTTTTGCTATCTCATTAAATGTATCATATTTTTTTCCCACTTTTACTCTGATTGAAAAATGTCTTTAAAAATTTAATGAGTAGACAAAATTAAAAATAAGTATTAATTATAAAGATAAATATGAATATTAATTATCTTACAAGTGATTTACTTTTATGATCCTATATATATATATATATATATATATATATATAAGGCATTTTTAACATTTTTTACACATACAAAAAAAAAAACTTAAACTTCATAAACTCTTTTATAAAAATTAAGAACTTTCCAACTTGACCCCTATATAATGTATAATACTTCATGAGAATAATATCAATACAATAATAAATAAATAAATGATAAAATTTTATAGTCATATGAAAATTCTCTCTCTCTCTCTCCTTATATATAGGATTAAAAATGTCCTTTTATATAAGAGTAGAAGTGTATATTGTGGGCCGAAATGCATACTCTGTTTTTGAATTACCAACATATACATACTTATATAAAATATAATTACCCCTTATCATTTTGAATGGGATAAACGGTGTGAACTTTTGAGTTATGATTAACTTCAAGCTTGATATATAAGCAAGAGACCGAACCAGAGAGAGAGAGAGACAGAGAAAGAGAGAAGTTGTGGTGAATCAAGGCGCTCTCGAAGGCTCATTAATTATGGACAGTACTTTAATCCAACGCCAATATCATCTCAAGCATTGTGTGCCCATATCAAGGCTCCGAACTGCCACCAACTCCAATCATAATCCCTTCTCCAATTTGGGTTTCTGGGTCTCTAAAGTCTCTGGAGGTTTTTGCCTCAAGAGCATTCACTATAACGAAGATATGCCCGTCAAAGACTCTGCTTTCTCTGCTTCCTCACCTGAACACCAAGATGATGATGACGAAGAAGAAGAACGCAAAGCTTCAAAAATGGAGGGATTCGTCATTCACAAGAAACAAGCCAATGTTGAGGAAGAAGAAGAAAATGACACAAAAAATAGAGGTAAAGTTGAAACTCTTGCTCATATTAGCGAAGATAATAGTCGCGAGAGCAGTTCTAGCTCCGATATCTTTTCACCGACGACCACAACAGGGAATGAAGAACAGAGTCGGAATAGTTCTGAGTCGTCTTCGTCGTCGTTGTCGTCTTCTTCGTCGCCGCCTTCAGTGAAAAAGCGGATTCCGAAAAATCCTGCCCCAGAACTCACCATTTCTCGAGCAATTGATCACGGAGATATAAAGCGATTGCATATAAACAAACAGGACTCTGAATTATCTGGTATACATTTCATCTCTTGTGTATCCATTTATACAATGCTCATTCTTTTTGTGATAATTAATTTGATTGTGATTTGCGATTGTTAGAGATAGAGATGATGAAGGAAAGGTTTGCGAAACTGTTACTTGGGGAAGACATGTCTGGCTGCGGAAATGGGGTCTCTACAGCATTGGCTATATCAAATGCCATAACCAACCTATGTGGTAATTATTGATGGGATTCTGTTTAGTTACTTGATGAAATATGACAAATCAGAAGATGGCTGTATTGGATTGGGATTATTACTTATTTTTGTCATTTGACTTTTGAGTTTGTAGCCACACTGTTTGGGCAAATTCTGAGATTAGAGCCTCTGCCTCAGAAGAAGAAAGCAATGTGGAGAAGGGAGATGGAGTGGTTTCTCAGTGTCAGTGATCATATCGTTGAATTGGCTCCTACTTGGCAGACTTCTCCAGATGGAACTAAGGTGGAGGTACAACTTCACAATCAAATTTTTTTTAATTCCATTTGGGCCTGGGCCTAACTTTACAATAAATTGAGCTTTCATGGGTTAACATGTACCTAGCACATTTTTTTGAATGACACTTAGTATTTAGTATTTTGAACTAATTTTAACATGTTTAGAAGTTTAAAGTAGTGAAAATGACATTTAAATACTATTTAAAATTGTAAAATTTAAATTGATCTTTTAACATTTCAAAAAGACACCAAGGCAGCATAGACTAAATTGGGTTTTTTAATTTTTCTAAAGTGTAAAGCGATCCGGAAACTAGCGAGTTCCATTATTATTATTGCAAATCCCATTACTCAACTTGTGAAAAATCCCTTCTTTCCTTTATTTTTTCAATTTGCTGAAGTGTTTGTAATCCACAAACTAGTGAATTCTATTACTATTATTACAAATCTCATTACTTAACTTGCGAAAATCTCCTCTCTCCTCTATCATGAGCACATTTCTCTCTTCTCTATCATTATGCGTCAATGAGTGTCAGTGTCAGATGAACAGTACTGTCAAAGGGAGAGAGAAAAACAGATATAAGAAAATTATAGCGAAATCTATTACTCTTATTGTAAATCCCATTGCTCTTATAGCGAAATCTTTCTATTATTCACATTAGAAAATTTAAAAAACCCAATTTGATCCATGTCTTTTTGAAATGTTAAAAGACCAATTTAGATTTTTCAAATTCATATAGTATTTAAGTGGAATTCTCCCTTTAAAGTATATTTCTTATAGTACTCAATATCTTAAAATAATTTTTAGTGCAATTTTGATTATAAAGTATTTTTCTTAGTAACAATGAGTAATCAAAACTTAGGATATACTAAGTGCTACTACAAAGTAATTTAAGATGTTGAATATACTAAAAATTAGTTTAAGATATTGAGTAATATTTTGGGTGTTGGATGCATAAAAAAATTAAGTTAAGATACCGAGTATTATTCTTTTAAGGTACTGATGGATATAACTTAAACCATCAAGGTCTGGCGATCAACAACATTTTTATATCCATCATGACAAATTTGTTTTGCTTATTGATGAAACAGGTCATGGGCAGTAGACCTCGCTCGGATCTATATGTCAACCTTCCAGCTTTACGTAAACTAGATAACATGCTTCTTGTGAGTGTATATATCCCAATAGCAACATTCACTTTCACTGCAAAAAAATTGTATACATAGAAATGAGCCGTTCTTTTTTAAATCTACTGATTTTTTTCTTGGTTTCCTTTTTTGCAGGACATATTAGACAGTTTTGTGGAAACAGAGTTCTGGTACGTGGACCAGGGGGTTATTACTGCTTCTGCTGCTGCTTCAGACAGTACTGAGAATTCATCTTCTGCTGCTTTAGGAAGAAGACTTAAGCGTCATGAGGAAAAATGGTGGCTTCCTGTACCTCGAGTCCCTCCTTCTGGTCTCCGCGAACGTGTCAGAAAGCAGTTGCAGAAGAAACGAGACTGCACCAACCAAATATTAAAGGCCGCCATAGCCATCAACACTATTACTTTAGCTGAAATGGACATTCCAGAATCATACCTCGAATCTCTTCCAAAGGTACATGTATATACTTACATAAATAATGGTTCCTAGAAGTCTTAGGTGATTAAATTGCTGATCCAACGTTGTTTCTTTTTTCAGACTGCACGAGCCAGCTTGGGAGATCTTATTTATGGCTACATAGTGTCAGATCAATTTGCTCCTCAGAGTTTGGTGGATTGTCTTGATGTGTCCTCTGAACATCAAGCTATGGACGTTGCTAATCGAATGGAAGCTTCCATTAACATTTGGCATAGAAGGGCAAATTCGAAACCTGCGAACGGCACAGCCAGATACAGCACGAAAACTTCATGGGAAATAGTTAAAGATCTGATGGTTGATGGGGACAAATGGGAACTGTTCGCCGAGAGAGCCGAAAGCGTAATTATATCTTTGAGACAGCGTTTCCCTGGTCTCCCCCAATCAAACCTAGATATCAGCAAAATTCAGGACAATAAGGTTAGCATTCTCTTCTGCCATTCCCCTTTGTTCCAAGATTTGGACTTAAACCTGTAATCCAAGGTAGCTCTAACTTGTTTGGACCTGCTTTGTGTTGTTTAGGATGTTGGGAAGGCGATTCTAGAGAGCTATTCAAGAGTACTGGAGAGTTTGGCATACAATATAGTAGCACGTATAGATGATGTTCTCTATGTTGACGACTTGACAAAACATTCAGGGGGTCGTTTTTCAGTGCCTATACCAAGTACACCATCTAGGTCATGTCTAACAACACCACCGACATTAACTCCTCCGAGAGCCATGAGACCTTCCAAGGAAGAAAAGACTCCCATCATTAGCAGCACCACTAAAAACAACATTGTTAATCCCAAACGTGGTGGGGGAGGAGCCAAGAGGGTTTTGACAGATTATCTTACCATTGACACCAAAGGGCAAAATCACAGAAACTCAATTTGATCATATCCCCTCAAGGTATTGCACCAAGTACAACAAATTGTTTGGGTCAATTTGCTGTAGTGTGACCATTATATTCTTCTTTCTGGTAGGCTATTCAAGAATATATGAAGAAATCATTTGGAGCCTGGTTTCCAAGCTTAGGTTGATAGGTGTGTAGTTTGTAGAATAGAAAAGATTTCATGACGAACACATTTCTAACTGCCTTTGTCCTTGTCTTTTGTCTATGAATGAATACAAGGGAAGGAATGGATAGTAGCTTGCTATCTTAATTACAAGTTCAAACTTTTCCTGTGAAACGGTTAGGATTTATGCAGCAGAAAAAGATAAATAAGGGCAGTGGGGCATTCCGAGAATTGAACTCGGGACCTCTCGCACCCTAAGCGAGAATCATACCACTAGACCAAATGCCCAATGCTGCAACTGGGGACACTGTTACTTTTTTTACTTATTTTATCTTCCTTTTTAAGGTATTAACAATTTGACTGTCGGCAGATCAATTCACTTAAAAATATTATTCTGAGCTAAATCCCACTCAATCGATTCCTTGGCAACACCTGTCCCCTCTGTGTGTGTGCCTGTGTGAGGCTAGTGACCACCGGAAACACCTGTCTTGAATATAATTATATATCCGGTCTTTCAATAATATTTTTGTGAGATTAAACAAACAAAATAAATTAATAGTATATGTTGACTTTATAAATCAAGCAAATGAATTTTTAAAAAATGATAAATATAAATACTTTAATATAATTTATTTAACTTCATTTGATAAGATCTTGTTCACTTAAAGAGCATTGCGTGAGAGGATAAACTTACTTATTCATAAGGTTGAGTGTGAAGCTAAATTTTAAAATTTTATGGTAATAATGGTGGTTATTGTAACTATATCCTATTTATACAGTTAATCTAGTGATTGGACCTAAATCGCCTAATTGGTTGTAATTATCCCTCAACAAATAATCATGTTAATTCTTTAATTTTAAAGCATGACTCTAGCTAAGCCATCATTATCACTTAGATTCATGACTAACCTAAGTTTTTATCCTTATCTTCCTAATTCTTGAATTAACTTTCATCTCTCAATCTATAGCTTAATACTCAAAATGAAATTGTACGATGATTAATCAAATAATGAATAACAAGCACAAAGAAGATGAGTATAAAGGCAATTCAAATTATACAACGTATCAAACCCAGTAATTTAGGCTACATCTTAGACTTTAATTCTATAACTTAGCAACTTTTAAATTTTTCAAAAAAAAAAAAAGGCTAAAATCCCTAAACATAGTTCAATTGATGAGAGAAAAGAAGAATAAACGATAAATAATAGAGTGCAAATGGTATGTGCTGATCAACATTCCATGAATTCACCTTCAATCTTCCTAAGAATTAATTATCAATTATCCTCAAGAAAGGAAAAATATATTTTAACAATTTAAATAGGTATATAAGTATTTTAATTAATCCCGTCAATTATATCTGCCGTGTGAAATAGATTTATTAGACGGCACATGGCCTGATATGTAATAAAGGGGAAAAAAAGCAAAGAAACATCATTGTGTTCATACTCAAATAATTACAAAAGTAAAGTGGGGAAATAAGAAAATCTATCATTTACCATAGTGCAGCCTCCAATAATCTCAGGTGGATGATTAGACCAACCACTTTCGAAATCAAATCTAGGCTATAAAAATCACTTCACAGCCAAAACATTCTTCAATATAAGATAGTGAAGAAATTAAAGTGGCAGTGAAGAAGAAATGGAGGCTCCTGTGAAATTCCTGTGCATTCTTGGGATGCTAGTGGTGTTTGTGAGCATTGGAGGTGAGGGTGCAGGGGAATGTGGTAGGTCTACCACACCAGATAATGAGGCACTCAAGCTTGCTCCTTGTGCTTCAGCAGCTCAAGATGCAAGTGCAAGTGTCCCCCAGAGTTGCTGTGTCCAGATCAAGAAATTAGGGCAGAACCCTAAATGCCTCTGTGCCGTTCTCCTCTCCAACACCGCCAAAAGCGCCGGTGTCAAGCCGGAGATCGCCATCACCATCCCCAAGCGATGCAACTTGGCTAATCGCCCTGTTGGCTACAAGTGTGGACGTAAGTATCATATGACATGTTTGCTTTCACGTTGAAAACCACCTATTTATTTTCTATCTTGCAGTACAAGTTTATGTGTTAGTCGTGACTAAATACAACTTAATTTAGCTTTATAGTATCAGTTTATTTCATTAATTCATTACTAACATAAAATTGCTGGTTTTTGCAGCTTACACTCTTCCTTGAGAGAGAAGCCGAGGTAAAGGAGGACAAGGCTTAACGGCAACAATAGCTGTTAGCAATAATTGTGACAAATAATTATGTTGTATTATCCTGTAACTTTAATAAGAGCTAGCAGCTCAGCTCTTCTATGTCCATCCTTTATAATACAAGACATTCTTGTCTTCACAAGTCCAATCCTCATAAATGTGGTTAATCCCTTTCTGTGTTTTAAAAATACAAAAATAAAAATATATACTTTTTACCTCAAGTAATCATAAAAAATTGACTCATTGTCATATTGAATTCCCATTATGCTAATTACTTGAGACCAGTCTGGCAAAATATAAAAAGGATGAGACCAGATTACACAGAAGCTCAAAGCTTAAATATTTTGAGTTTGCAATTCTCTAATCTCAACAAGGATGGTATCCTCTGGCCCAAACATAGCCCGACAAAAACTAAAATGGGTGATTAGTTGAGATACGCACAAACTGTCTCAAACAACAAAACCTAAATAATTAAAATTCTAGAAAGAACTTTCTTTTTGGAAGGAGACACTGACAGTTCTTAAAGGCATGGTGACTAAGTAAGATGTGATGGACAGAAACTAAAGCCTGAATGTGGAAGTGATAGCTTTGTCAAGAACAAACTGTATTCAGCACTATTCATGAAAATGGAAAAGAAAGTGGATCTTCTTTAACGACCAGACACAACGACCGCTAGAGGTCTCTCTCTCTCTGTTCCACAATTAATGTAAAAGTACAGACATGTTCTGATTAAACAAGTAAACAAGGATAACCTGGTGACATGAAAGTCCTTGTTCTTTTAGACTATGCAGTAAAAAGATAATGACTTAGTGGCAAGACTATGCCACTTGTAACCTCATATTGTTAGTTTCTATTCCTCTAAATAGAAAGAACATTATGCAGTAAAAAGATGGTTCAAGAACTGTTGTGATCCAGCAAAGTTTGATGAATGTATGAAATATTTTCTGGAGAGGAATATAATTATTTATCAAAGCCAAGAATTAGGTTGTTTCAATGTTTCAGATATTTGGCAGTAATCAAAATAAATAGATCATCACTTCAAACTCAAGAAGAAGTATGTATCATACTCTCTGTACGAAACACAGGCTAAACATATTTCGAGACTTCTGATTACATATAATTTTATTTAAAAAAATATGCAAATATTTCGTTACACATTCTAGTGGAATCTGATATTTTTTTGAATGGAAGTGGACTCTGATGTTTGTTTACATATGTAGCTATTCCTGACTCATCTTTCCCTCACTTTCGTGCCATAGAAAAAAAGAAAAGAAAAATGACATCACAAATAACCAAATAACGCTACCTCCTATCTTTAGTATAAGGGCTAGATAAATAAAATGTTAACTTTAGTTATAAATAAAAGATTTAACTTACTTTACCTCCTAAATTTATAAACTTTTGCTCAAAATATCTTTATTGATTGGATATGATTAAATAGTGCATTTTAAAAAATTAACACTCATTTATTACAAATAACTAACTAATTTTTTTTAACATGTACAAATTAGTTATCTAACTTTTATATCAAGGACCAGATGTAGCAGTAAATATATGTGTGTGTACACATTTCCTTTTGATTTACAAGATCTATATTTTGTATAGCATGGACTCATGAACAATTAATGGTTAAACTAATATGATTATTTCTTTAATATAACCACGCCCCTGAAATAATTTCCAGAGATATCTTGTGAGAAAACAGATAAATTCATATGCCAAAGAGTTTAATTTTACTTTTCTTACAAAAATCTAAAAGAACAAAAGTGGCATGGCTGAAATATTTGTTCTTGATAGGTGTAACCCACATCCTTATTTGTTCATTTCACCAACAAAAAAGAAAGTACCTTGAAGGGAAATGGAAAGTGAGGTGGCAGAAGAACAAGCTCTGTTTGTTAGCATATTGCAAGTATTGGCACCACCTGGAAGGCTCAAATCCAAAAAGAAATGCTTTGGTAAGGATTTCACCTACTTTGATGAGACAGAAAGCAGAGAAACAACGTTGTGTTCATATTTTAAAAACCACAATCTTAGTAACAAAGTGAAGTGGTGCAATAAGAAAATCCATCTTCTTCCCTAGTGCAACCTCCATTAATGCCAAGTGGGTAGTCCCTAAAACAAGCACTTTTTCAGTCAAATTTAGGCTATAAATACCCCATCAAGCCAAAACATTCCTGCATCAAGTGATAGTGAAGAAGTAGTAGAAGTTCACTTATAGAGATAACATATTCAAAAAGATTCAGAAAAAAATGGAGGCTCCATTGAAGTTCCTGTGCATTCTTGGGTTGCTGGTGGTGTTGGGAAGTGTGGGAGTGATTGAGAGGGTTGAGGGTGCAGGGGAATGTGGTAAGTCTACCACACCAGATAATGAGGCTCTCAAGCTTGCTCCTTGTGCTTCAGCAGTACAAGATGAAAACTCTAGTGTGCCTCAGAGTTGCTGTGCTCAGGTCAAGAAATTTGGCAAGAACCCTGGCTGCCTCTGTGCTGTTCTTCTCTCTGACACTGCCAAAGCCTCTGGAGTTGACCCTCAGATTGCCCTTACCATTCCCAAGCGCTGCAACTTTGCCAATCGCCCGATTGGTTACAAGTGTGGACGTAAGTATCTATGACACCTGTATAGAACCTCTAGGTTTAATGACACCCCACACATTCTCTCACGGAGGACGTTATGGGTTCTATTCCCTGAAGTAGCAAAAAATGGGTATGTGTGGGTCCCCTCCTCTGTGGGGAGGATTAAGATATTAGTGGGAATTGTTTAATCACTCAGTAATCATTTTACAATTTTTCCCATGTTGTGCATGCATTTCAACACCCATGTGCATCTAATTTCAGTTTTCTGATGTGAAGTTTCTGATTTTTGCAGCTTACACTCTGCCTTAAGTGACAAGACGAGAGAACCAGGAGGACTGGACTTAGAGACATCATCAATAGCTGCTAGCGATTACTTTGACAATAACTATGTTGTATGGTGTTATGTAACTACAAATAAGAGCTGGCAGCTCATTTGTGTCAATCCTTTATAAATGATGTAATTCTAGTTATACAATCTAATGATTCCCTTGTTTACTTAAAACTGACTCCAAAGGATTTGGTTACAGGACCACAAAATTGACTCAAACAAAAATCACAGTTCGAAGGAAAATTGGAATATTTGAAGTTACATTAACTAGGTTACTAAGCCTAAACGTGGCAAGTGAAACATCTTCGTGGGAAAAGGAAGTTCCTTTTGAAGAAGAAGACAGAAGAACCGACTGGGGTGAGGGTGAGTGTCCCACAAGGGAAGGATAAGGATTGACTGGAAACAGTTGATAATGTCGTGTAGTGATTGGGGGATGTCGGGGGACTCTCAAAACTTAGGATAAGGAAAGACTGAATAGACAAGTTCGTTACAAACTGTTTGACAGCTTTCCTGATGACAAATCGGTAACACTATTCTGCCTGGCCCACACCTCTCCAATCCTCATTTTTTTCACTTTGTACAGAGAACCTATAGTGTTCCATTGCTTTCTGGAATGCTTGATGTGAACAGTTTTAGAAAAATTTCATGTCTAAACCTACAATTTTCCCCCCCCCCAAAATTAGTGAGCGCAAGAGTTAAAAGTCCTGGAAAGAAATATGATAGCCTCGGTTTAATTTTCCCTTTTTTAAAAACGTAGATATAATCCCTTCATTGCAACATCAACATCCATCAGAGTTTAGCAATAATGACCCAAATTATCAAGAAAGGTCAAGGATTTTGAGAAAAATATGAATTGGGCAAGTCCTCTGCCATTTGTTGATTATTACATATGAAATACAGAGTACAAGGAAACCAGCAGAGAGGTTCTCCAACTGAAGAAAATAAACAGAGGATCTAAAATATTCAGAATAATTACATCTCAAGTAAAACTATATACAAAGTGAATGGGAAATCAGTAAAGATAGTAACTCTTATATATATATATATATATTATGTAATAACCAAGTCTCAGCTGTCAGAAGATCAGCCGATGATACATGGGAGTTCACAATACATATAGAAACCTCATAAGCTTTACAATACCATGAACAAAGTACAAAGTTGGTTGCAGTAAAAAGCAGAAAGTAACAAGAATTTTTTCATCACAGTGTGGCTCTGACATTTGCATATAAAGCCAGCAGCCATAAGCTCCATTCTTTTCTACTCTACCATAACACTCTCCATTCAACAAACATCCACTAACTGCTAATTCATCTATCTTCTCCTATATACCTGCAAGCTGATATAATTGGCAAGTAACAAACACTGATCAAATTCTGTCCATGAATACTGAAAATATAACTAGAAACATGTATCTAATGAAAAAAAGGATAAGATCCTCTAACACTATCCCTCAAAAAACTCCGACCAGCGTTCTGAGGCTTGCTTTGAAATGGACCAAATGTTAAAACTCAAAAGAAAAGGAAAAACATTGATCTTGTAAACGTAAAGGCATTTAAAAAATTTTAGTGTCCAGAAAGTCAAATTTACCTTTATGAGCAAATATAAATTGGCAAGTGTGATCTTAATAATAGAGAGATCCTGTGGACAGAAAGTTACATGAAATAAGAAGAATGATGATAAGCGTCACACATCCACACCCCCAGAGGAAGGGAAAGGGAGTGATAAAGTTAGAAAGTAAAAAAAAAAAAGGACCACATATCTATTAGATAAGTATATACCTTGCCACCAGTTGCCTCTTGAAGCGATCCCTGTATCATCTTCCCCGCCATCTTTCTTGTTCTGTAATAAACAATAAACCATATAGAGGATATAAATTAGTATCAAAACTTAAGAGAAACAAAGAAACTTAAAAACGAACTAAGAGCCGGCATAACTTGAAACCATCAAAACTTATGTCTATAGTTCCCTATTAATGGTGCTTTACCTAGGCACCTTGTATGCTTGCACTAAAGGGAGCAACTACTACGAATCATTCTCCGAAATAATTTCATGAAACATATGAAAAGGAAAAAAAACAAAGAGTACACTTGCCAGAGAGTTGAATCCTGCATTATCTGTACTTTGAGGAGGATAATATGCATCCTGGCCTCCGTAAAAGATAGAAGAACTAAGGTGGCAAGGCTGAACACTTTGTTCTTGATAGATGGAACTCATATCCTTATTTGCTCTGCTCTGACTCTGACTCTGAGTTTCACCATCATTCATCCTTGAGATGACATCTGCAAGAGGAAAATAATAAGGAAAACTCTCAAACTAATTTAACTACTGGATACAATAGTCAAGAATTTGTTGCTTCATATATGAAAATCTGAGAAAGCTCACACTTGCAAATACAAGAAAGCTTTCTACAAGATAAGAATATAAACAGTGAGGACTAGGAAAAACAGACGCAAAGAGGAATGAGCCAGAACTACCATGTGATCTGATCAATAATACCCAACAGACAAATCTGAAAGTTGAAAGCTAAAATCAGAGTAACCTACCACGAGTTCCGCTTGCAGCTGTCCCCTTCAATTCAGGACGCAGAGATTCTCCCCTTAATATCTGAATCAACACAGCCATGTTAAATCTCAGAGAAGCTAAAAGAGACCTGAAATGATTTTGATGATATTTCGACCTAAGTTTTAGATTCAAAACAAAACATCCACAACAAACTAAATCCAATCATATAATACCTAATATCTTCTATAAATGGCACCCATTAACCAAAATTAGGGAAGAAGCTCAAGAAATGAAATCAGTACCTTTGAGGGAGGAGAAAATATGGACCCGAATATCCCTGAAGATGAAGACGTGTAAGACTCCTTGGACCCAAAGAGTTCAGAAGTGAGAGAAGATGAAGAACAAGAACCCAGTTGCTGTTTCTCTCCCATTCTCTTTGGTTAAGCCTTTCAAATAAAAAATTTCGTCACTCAATCAATCCTTTGCGCTAAGAGTGAGATTTTATAGAAAGCCAATCCCACAAGGAAACATCAATCACCGCCTGAGCTGAGTCTTAAAAATGAGAGGAAAAGGGGAAAAAACAAAAAAAAAAACCCAATTAAAACATTTCATGGGAAACCAACAGGTAGAAGAAGAAAACGAAATTAAATAAAGGGAGAGGCACGTGAAAGGGTCACTCACGAGAGAGAGAAAGTGCTCTTCGAACTGCAATGGAACCGTCGTTCACAGCCATTTATAAGGCAGAAAAGACGGTCCCCCGAAGGTGAAAGATTGAATTATTTTTTAATATTTTATTTTCGATGGTATAATTAAATTTCAGGTATTGTTTTTTTCCCCCCTAATTCTAATGGAAAATGTTTCTCCTCTTCGCCGATGAGTCGTCTCGTCTGCGAGACACCGAGACGAAGAAAATCGAATATGGTGTGTGCCTTTCTTCAGTTTTCTGTTTCTGCTACATCGTCCTTGAGGGCTTAACAGATTGGCGCCACATGAAACCGGGACCCACAAGCAAATCCCTGCCTTTAACCTCCACGGGGCCTACTGGTACTGGATAAGGGACTGGATTTCTTATTATTATCAAACAAATTTTAAAGAAAAAGATAAATAAATAATCCACAAATATTAAAAATTTTAAAAGATGACTCAAATTTAATAAATAATAAATGAGGGGAAGAAAATTGGTCAGTTTTATTAATTTTTTTTGAGTTTTAATCATTTTGTTTGAGTTATTATTTATTTAGTTTTAGTCATTCTCTATTGAGTTTGGTTTAAAGCCTCTCATTTGTCAATTATCAAATTTGAATTATCTTTCAAAATTTTTAATATTTAGAGGGTATTTATTTGTCTTTTTTTCTAAATTTAAATATATTTATATATTTTCGACCATGATATTTAATTTTTTTATGAAGTCTTAAAAGTCCATAATACTGCTGAAAACTTGTTATATTTAATTATTTATACATGCACATACCTTCCTATATTTATTGATTTTACTTAATAATTTCAACTGAATAAATATTTTATAAGCATATATGCACCATGGAAAGATTTAATTTAACTTCATGATTTTGAATTTTCTATCATAATATTGTGACATAATAAAAAGAATATTTCGTATGCTTTTATTTTGGTTAAAATGGTTGAATGGTTGACATCTGATAATTACATGAGGTTAAAAAAATTCTCATAATTACATTCGCTTTCAGTTGGTTATATCTTTGTTAATTCGTTTCATTTATTATTTTCCAATGAAGAGGTCTTTTATAAGAGAGGGTGTGTGTTTGCCAGTACATTTCAATGTAATGAATTAGAATTTTATATAATAAAAGTATAGAATAATATGAAAAGAATAATACTTCCTCCGATCCTAATTATAAGACCTCTGACTTTTTTGAGAATATTAGAAAAATATTAAGAAAGTTAATTATATTATTTAATTATATAATATATTGTGTTTTATTACATTATATATTAGTTCATAAGTTAAATAATATAATTTAAAGAAAAATAATAAATTTTAATGTCTTAAAGTAATATATTAACTTTTTTTAAATTTTTTTAAAGATTTTTTTAAAACATCAACATAATTTTATAATTAAGATATGAGTTAGTAAAACAAAATGCAAATATCATGCAATTATTGGAGAGAGAGATTTAAGGGCAAGTGGAGAGAGAGATTTAAGGGCAAGTGGTAGTATGATTTTATTTTATTTTATTTTGTCTTGAGTAGTACGATTCACTTCACGTAATTTTATCTCTTTTACTTTATCTATTCAAATGCATATTTTTTTTCACATTATTTTCATATTTCGTTTTTTTAATTTTAATAGTTAAGTAATTTTATAAATTTGAATTATGTCAAAATAATCTTAATAATGAAAGAGTAAGTGAATAATAATCTAATGTGGCAGGAAAAAAAAAGTAATATAATGTGAGTTGTGCATAATTTTTAATTAATAGTGTATATATACCTCAATTTAAATCAGATCCATATAGTTCATTTTTTCTAAATTCAGCTCTTATTGTTTTGATCTAATAATTTTTCTGAAAAATATATACAATAATTTTAATTTATAGATTATGTGAAATTTCATTTGTAGAAATGCACATATGTTAAATTTTTAAAATTTAAATTAATGATCTTTATATGGTACTATAATAAACTAATTATAGAGAAGGAAGGTTTGGGTTTGAATCTAAATTTAGATCGAGTTTCCCTTTCTGGATGCTTGAGACCTGAGAGTTTTGATCCTTTTATGGTCAAGGCAGTGCCTTTCAATCCCACAGCCCAAGGGAAAAGAAAGATGCTGAGAGTATCTGATCTTATTTTGAGTCATTGACCTTATCTTTTCATCTTGTGGGACCCATCCTTCTTGTTTTTTCACTAATATTATATACTAGCTAGTGTTTTCTTCTCATTTATCCACATTTACATGACACTTGTCACTTGCAAACTACCTGAATTCGAACAAAATATAATAATGGCCAAAATATCCACTCTGATGAGGAAATTGATCCATTGTACTGTGCCTCCTCACACCATTCATTATCTTTGAGACAACTTTCTTATAAAAAAAATTGAAATTCTTTAATACTCAACCAACTTTAATTAGTTTTCTTAATATTATGAAAACACTTCATCCAGCATTTTATAAGAGCCCTTTTTTTTTCTGATGGAATTATAAGAGCCCAGTTGGATGAAGAAAGTAGTAGTTAATGTGCTAAAAAAATATTCTTCGCCCAATTCCCAATTTGATTATTTTTCTAACTTATTTATTAGAATATATATGACAAAACATTATAATTCTTCATATAACTCTAAATCGTCTCTCATAGAACGGGCTCTTATAAAAATGGATTGAAGAAATAATTAATAGGACTTTATAAAAAGAATGACAAGAAGTACAGTACTAGTATATACTGAGATTATTGTCTTTAAATAAAACAATAATTACTTACTTGAAAATTAAAGACAATTAAAGGCAACTCATTATCAAAGAACAAGGATTTTAACGTCAGGGACAAAGCAAGGGCTATTAATTAATGTGTTTTGGATAAGAACGCTAATTGAGTTCATTAATAATTGGCCACAGAACGATGTGAAAGGAACAATGATAAGTGATATGGGACATCCTAATTCAGATATTTATTCATTTTGGTAAGATAAATACGATAAATAATTTATTATTCAATTCAATTTTCAATAATATACATCTTGCAGGTTTGTTGTTCGATGTATTGTAGCCAAGCTGAAGAACTTATTAATTGTTTTATATTTTTAGTTTATAAAATTATATTAGCTTATTTTTAAACTCAAGTCAGTTGCAAGCTTAGTTGAATTATCGAGTTAGCTCATTAGAGTCAACATTTTTTACATTTCTAACTTACAAAATAATGTAGACTTACTTTTATCTTTTAGAAATTAATTGTATTTAGTGACTTCATATATGAGTTTCATAAATATTTCTTTGTTGGCTATTACTTCCTCTGATATTTATTATGAGAGTCTAAAATTTAAATTGCCTTTAGTTCTTTTTATGAGAGCTCTAAACATTTGATGAGTTTTCCCCCCCTCTAATTTTATCCCTTATTAATTGCTTTTAAAGAGATTACTATTAAAGTCGATTATGTCTTTGTGTCAAATTTGCTTAAACTCACAAGTTTGATAGCTTTAAGCCGGATTTATTTTCATCAATTTTGTATTCAATAGAGTATTAAATTAGTGATGTGATAATTAAATACTAGCTACGAGTGGATAAGCAAACATTAGATGACTAATGATGGGAAGAGGAGGGTGTGGGGACCACTGAAAAATATGGCAAGCGGAATTGCTGAGGCAATTCTCAACTCAACAACCAACTGAGTAACTGACCAGGCCTTATATATATATATATATATATACACACACTTCCTCCTTCGTTTATATTTATAAAATTCAGTTGACTTTTTAAAAAAATTTTAGAAAAATTTAAAAAACTTAATTATATTATTTTAAGACATTAAAATTTATGTTTTTCTTCAAATTATATTGTTTGACTTATAAACTAATATATAATGTAATAAAATATGATATATGATATGATTAAATAATGTAATTAGTTTTTTTAGGATTTTTCTAGGATTTTCCAAAAAAGTCAACTGAGTCTTATAAAAAGGAACGGAGGGAGTATATATATATATATATTTAAAAAAGTTTCAATTCAAACCTTTATTTACGAAGATTAATTCATTCATTAATTATTAAACTATCGTTGGCCCATGAAAATTACATAGATATATTATTATTGTTATTATTATTTGGCTTTGCATGTGTTTCTAAGCAAATAAAGTAACCAAGGTTAAGAAAAGAAGTTAGATAATTTTTTTTTTTGCCAATAGGAGTTAAATAATTAAGCTTTTGCTTTTAAAATCTTTCTAATATTTCTTTTCAATTAAATCATACACACACACAATTCTAATTCCCAAACCTAAAGGAGCTGAAAGCAACCATCACGTACACACCCATGTCCAAGGTTCGTCGTTGCTAGCCAACGAAGGTTATATTATTGTAACAGTCACACTTTAAAATATTTGAGTGTCAATTGTCTATAAACTCTTCATATATTTTAAAAAAATTATAAATTTTTCACACACATAGCTATCTCTCTATAGTCATTAATTCTTTATATAATTTCTTGTCTAAATCGGGGTGCCATTTCCTCCTTCTCATTTGTACCAATAGTGTTAACAATTTTTTAGTTGTATTTAATTTATCAATCAGTCCATGTCCATTGATCCAATCAAATTGAAACTAGTGTGTGAAGAATCCAAATCCAAATCAACAAAAAAGTTGAAGGCAATCTTAGTTTTAATTAAGTTATATGATCATTAGTTTATTTCATATTCACACGATACGTATATGCCATAATATAAATATAGATACGGTTAGCAAAAGTAATACCCAGAACGATCTTCCAATAACCTCAAAATATTCCAACCATGCATGGCAGTAGTATTAAAATAATGACAAAATAACAAATCATTTCGTAATTCCTACTCAATCATCAAGGAGACAAATTCTGTTTGACATAATTTAATCGAGGGTTGAGAGCCATTCCCTTGAAAGTTGTCAGCCGGGCAAGTTTGCCTTGCAAGTTTTTTTTTTTTGGTGGGGGATTTTGCCCATGAAGTTTAAAAAATGAGCAATTTTATTATAACGGTTAACTCCATTAATTTTAACTGTTAATTGACTAAAAATACTAATTTAGAGTTCACATATTACCCACACTATTTTTTTAAGGTGTAAATTTAGCCAAAAAGTCTTAAATCTAACTTTAAAAAAATGTAATAGATGATAAATGGATTTCTACGACAAATTTGCATTTTAAAAAAAAATGACATAAAAAATATGTGGATTACCAGTTCAACATATTTAATTAATTAATGGTCAAAATTAATGGAGTTAACGGTTAGGCCAAACTACTCCCTTTTTGAAACTTTAGGGGCAAAATATTGCCTCTTGAAAAAACTTCCATGACAAAATCGCCACTAGGTGAAAACTTTTAGGATAAAAATGCTCTTTAATCCTTTAATAAACAATCAAATATTGTAATTAAGCCACCAATTATTTTTTGACGTGCCGTGTCGTACAAAAACAAAGAACTAAAATGAGCATCTAGCCCGCAAAAATTGTTCAGGAAAAGCAAAGATTGCTGCTTATTATTTACATGGTAAATTCCATTGTTAGCCACTTAGCTTTTACGTTTTGATCAAATTTTGGTTTTGATCTCTACAATTTCAAATCAATAATTTTAATCCTTGTAATTTTATGAGGGCTTAGTCCACGTTTAGAATAGATACATGTCACTAAACTACCAAATCTTTATGAGATTATAATACTAAAACCAATGATCTGAAATAATAGGACTAAAATCAAAATTTAATCTAACAATTAGGATTAATAATAGTATTAACTCTTATATATAATTATGTCAGATCGATTTTAGTGTCGGAGTATTATTTATTTATTTATATAATTTAAAAAACACACAAAAAAAACATATGGAAAATGAGGAAAAAAAAGCATTCACAAGTTCTAGCTGAGCACGTCAAGGCATTCGAAGCAGGAAAAAACCAAATGGAATACGAATACATACATGGAATCGGATTTACGTGTGACTGACTTTTCTTACTCTTGAAGTCAAGTTTCAACGCTCAAAATTATATGTCATAATCCGTATCTATTTCATCCAACAGGAAAAAAACATTACTTGAAAAAAATATGCTTATTAGTTTGAGAATAACACATGGCAAAAAAAAAAAAAAGTTTGAGAATGACAACTCCAATCATATTTTTTTCCCAAGCCTCAATTATTTACCATTACTATGGACTTTGTTGCTCTTGCTGATGTTTTAATTATTCTCTTAGGGGATTGAAGTTGATGCGAGTTGAGCAAGTTAGGGTATTTGGTTTAGTGGTAGATAAGTTAGAACACAAGGTGAGAGGACTTAATTAGTTTGAATCTCATCTTAAAAGAGACTTTTGGGGAGAGGCATTGATTTGGTTGCAAAGCCTTAATCCGGACTAGTTCATTTGCTCATATGTCTAATAATAAGATCTAGAAAAAGCTTTAGATACTGGGTGGTCCCCATGATTATGAAAAAAAGTTTATGCAAGTTGAATTGTGAGACTTTGATAGAATCTAGTTGTGTTTCACATGGATGACAGAATATATAAAAAAAAATGCTTAAATAACCCATTGATAAAATTCTTATACTCCCCGATTATTAATACAATACCTATTAATCTAATTTAATTAGATTAAATATACTAGTTAAACTAGTTAATATTGTATGTGTCTTTTTTTCAAAATAGGGGTAAAATTAGAACAACATTGACAAATATACTTACATTTAATTAAAACCAGAATCAACTCCAAAATATATACATGCATGCTAAGTTCAAAGTTATATATTCTTACCAACAACTACTCTAGTATTTGGTGCCGTTGTTATTTGTTACTATTATATAATGACATATGGTATAAAGGAATATTTTACGGTAAACTAGCAATTGAAAAACTCAAATAGAATATAATTGGGCACAATCTCTGGTCAAAGGATTCCAATATACTACTATAAACATAAAGAAGTTTGATTATTCTTCAATTCCCACTCATTAATTATATGGCTGATTATTAAATTACTTCAAAAGCCACCTAACCTTTGTTCTTTGATATCACAACAGTATTCTCAAATTATTTAATGGAGGTATAATAAGGAGTCACTCTGCCAGTGAAAGAGACTATTCTTCCTTCACATTATTACAGAGGAAAAAGCAACAAAGTGTATGAGTGTGTGTATGTGAATAATCAAATCGAAGTCCCTTGTTCATGCTAACATGCATTGGTGTATCCTTAAAATCTCTAATATATATGCGCCTAAGTATATGAATATGTATTAGGGGAAAAAAACACACACACACACACATGATTATCGTTTGGGTATAATCTACTGAATTTTTTAATTAGAGCTCATTTATTGTTTCTCAAGTTTTATGTACATTGCATGATTTCAAAGCCCGCACAAAATTAAAGAATAAATGAGGTAAATGAAGTCATTATAATATAATTAAGTGAAGGATGCTGTACAAGGTACGTATACGTTTATACATAAGCCGGCCATTAATTGTAATTGATTGTGACAATGCAATCTTGTAAGTTACTTTGTAGATTATGTTATGTAATAGTAAAGCCAACACAGCTTTTGAAATTATACGCTAGTTTCTTATTGGAAGTCACAGGAACACAGTATACGTACATATATATATATATATATATGATCAGTCTGATAATTTCCATTACGTAATTCTGTGGAACACAGTATACATATATATCAAGTAGTTATTTATTTTAAGTTATCTTTGGTGTTAAATAAATTAGGTATATAGCGCACATGGGGAGAGTTACGTGAAATTAAAGAATATCTATCATCATCATCTTTAATTTTCACTGCCTTGTTAGGAGTCTTGGTTCGTTTTTACTTTTCCCAAGATAGTTCATCATCTAGAGGTTACGTTTTGGGGTCGTTACCTACATATTTTTAATAATTATTAATTGTTGATATACCCGAAGAATCATAGCATGATTAGCAACTCAATTTGCACCAAAATATACAAGTGACAAAATTGAAACTGGCTTCCTAAAGTTTCACGTCATTCTTAACTCTTCTCAGCTGTTGATTTATGGCCAAAGTGAAATACACTACTTTCTCTGAGTTTGATGGGAATACTTTTTGAGAAAATTACACTTAGGTCCTAAATAAAGAAATATAAATCAAATAGGTTCCATGAAAAAAATATACTCTTCTCAGGTCAAGTCTCAATTAACAACCCCGGGTTGTTAATATAGCCCCTGAAGTTGTTAACAACTTTAAGATATGACAGTAATATATTTTCCACACGGGACCTTTTTGACGTAAAGTCCCATATTTAGGACCTCAATGTAAATTTCCCATACTTTTATTTTTATTGTCTCCGTAAGAATTAAGAACCATAATTTTCTATTTTCCATATGGGAACTTTTAAACATAAAGTCCTATATTTATGACCTCAATGTAAATTTCCCATACTTTTATTTTTATCGTGTCCGTTAGAATTAAGAACCATAATTTTCTATGTTTCATTGTTTTGAGTAACAGTACCAAATACCATTCTAATTAAAATTAAAATAAAAAAACAATGAGCAACAGGAATCGAAACCGAGCGGGCAGAACCCACATGACCTTTAGTAATGCCAGAGAACCACTCTAGCACGCCCACAACGTCAACGTTTTGGGTGTTAGTTTATATAAATGATATAAAGAAGAAACTTAATTGACAGTGTTCGGATCAGCCAGCTGACAGCAGTCCATTCGCACGGACCGTTCAAAGGAAATCTGGAATAATTGTTCAATGACGTTTTTCTTTATAAAATGAAAGTTAGAGCCCATATGTAATACTTTTTCGTAGGAATGAGGACCACTATTTACGAATGTAATAATTCATGGGCTTGAATAGAGCCCATATCAAGATTTCTTCCCCAATTTGATTTTGACATCATGTCATGTCATTTTTTTTCCCCTTTCTTTCTAAACGAACCATTTTATGAATTTAGTATATAAAATAAAAACGATTTTAAGTGGACAAATTTAACAATAAAGTTATTTGTAAGGGACGCTTATCACCATAAAATTCTTAAAAGGCTAAAAAGTATATAAGGTGGGAGATAAATGGGCATTTTTCTCCTATTTAGAGTCGGTAATATGGGTTTTGATGATGGCCAGACCCGCTCAAACCGAAATATGAGTAGTTTGATTTTAGAAAAAGTGAGACTGTTTTTATACAGATCCTTTAGGAATGAAACCATATGGGTTCAGCTCGTGACGAGCTAGCTAGGTGGGTTCACAATTAACCGTTTTTCTTTTTCTTTTTGTTTTTTAAAATTTGTAAAGCCCAAAAGTCAAGCCCAGACCTCAGAGTCCACTCTCCATTGATCCACCCCTTCCATCCTTTGTCCAAGTCCTGAAGTCCAAATATCCAACACAGCTGTAACACTAACACCTTAGTCAGTCTCACCTCTTGCTAGACGCTAGTCACTCTCACTCACTTAGCCCCTCACAACGACGTCGTGTCCATCGCCCATTATTCACATGGTCACGCAAGAAGCTTGACTCCGTCTCTGACCATTTTTTTTTATTTGGTTATGAATTCTAACGTTCTGAAGAAAAAAATTTCAATATCTTTTTTGTTTAAAAAAAAGTTTGAAAAGTGGGGGGGGGAATGTGCTGGCCCACCCAAATCGCTAGCCCAGCGGTTATAGTTTGGGCTTGGCAAATGCTAGCCCATATGAATATGAGTCTTTTTGGCCTGAACCCATATAGTCCCAACCCGTGGTGGTCCAGCCTAAAACTAGTGGTCCGCCCATATTACTGGCTCTACTCCCACCTTCTCACACCCAAATATGTTGTAATCGATAGGGTGATTGTATATTTTTTTTGAACCTAATCACAATTTTCCCTTCTTTTTAAGGTGGTTTTCCTATGAAAATTTTATTTTTATCTTAGTTAAAAGTTATTCATAGGGAGAATCCCATAAAAATATTTTTAAAATAGGTAGGTAAAAGACAAGTAAGTATTACAAATTTGTAAAATCTCATGTCAAATTAAAAAGAGAAATCTAAAATCTTCAAATTTCTCCAAATGTTTAGAATTGACCTATTGGCCCTTAATTGCAATTTGAAACATTATATGTAATTGATGAATTTATGAAACAGGATTCTGAAGTCACTAATTTATATTCTCATACTGTTAATCTATATATTGATGTTGTTATTAACTCCTAAAATTAGTGCGCTGAAATAAAGGTGCGAAAAAGGTTTATTGACCTCAGAAGCTTGTGACCTAAAAATTATACCTTGATAAAAAGTTGCAAAAAAGATGAAGTTGTTAGTTTGAATTCTCATGTTATTAATCTATATATGGATGTTGCTATTGACTTATGAAATTTGTGCCCTAAAATGAAAAGTACATACAAATAAATTTACCACATTTCATTTTCTCGGATTCTTTCTTTTAATTTGATATGATATTTTACAAATTGGATACACTTATTTGTCTTTTAAATATTTTTAATAGTATTTTTTTGGGATTTTCCCTTTTAAATAACATATAAACTAGGGTTAAAGTGCATCTAGTGTCTTGGAGTATTTTTCTAGGTGTATCCAGTGCCTTAAGGTGTTTGTGGTGTGGACAACACCTTGAATTATTTTTTCTAGTACACCTAGGAACTTAATATATTTTATAGGCACCTCCAATACCATAAATTATTTTTTTTCTACATCTAACACCCAAAAATATTTTTAAGTGTATCCAATAACATAAATTATCTAAACTTTATGGTGATTAATGCCCCTGAAAAATACTTCAAGGTATTGAGTGCATCACAAAATACTTTAGAGTACTTCGACACTACAAAAAAAAACATATTTATAGCGGTTTTAATTATTACAAATAACATTAGTAGTAGTTTACAAAACCGTTACAAAATCATATGTCCCAAATAGTTTTGTAGCTGTTTTTAGAAACCGCTACTCATTAGTCAAACACCGCTACTAATCTGTAGCGGTTTCATAAAACCATTACAAAGAAAAAGAAATTTTATAAAAAAAAATTTGGGAAGAATTTGTAAATATTTGGCAGGAAAATTTTAAAATTTGGTATGAAATTTTGTAGTGGTTTTTAAAACCACTATAAATGTCAAAAATCTGGCGGAAATTAAGGAAAAATTTAAATTTTGGAGCCAAAATATTAGTAGCGGTTTTTATTTTTTTTATAAAAAAGGCGCGAACGCCAAAATGAATATTTTGTAGCAGATTTAAAACTGCTACAAAAAAGAGCACAGATGAAAAAAATTATTTAAACTTTTTGCCAAATAAGATAAATGTAATATTTTAATTTTGTTTTTAATAATGAATTTGGATGTGGTTTAAAAAATATTAATATAGTAAAAATGATATAAATTTACTTTTCATAGTTA
>JBAGKO010000003.1:19681510-19700391 GCA_037177275.1 Acacia concinna | reverse complement strand
ATAAGGTGTCTAGCATCCCTGACAACGACCAAGGAGGCAACATCATGTCCTTCGTTTATCAAAGGTTTTAATGCTACTTGGACACATCCTATGTGTATATAATCGTACTTCTCTCTGTGAAGATTTAAAGACTTCTCAGATAGAAGTGGAATATCGATTATTCCCATTTCTAAGGGTATGGCTTTTTCAATCGACTGAATGACATAATCATGCGATTGGAAGAATTTCTTGGGAACTATTGGGTATAATTCTTTTTTGTCGATGTCTGGTATTTTCTAGTCACCGAGTTTTTGGGTGATATTTTCAAAGTGTATATCTTCTTTGAAAATAGTTTTAGAAGAGGAAGATCCTCTATTGGATGAGGAAGTTCCTTTGTTTGGATCCTGGGAGGAGGAGGACTGGGAAGAGCGAGAGCGAGAGGAGCGACAAGAGAGGGAACGAAAAATTGCATAATCTAAAATTCTCCCTTTCCGGATACCATCGCCAATAGTTCCATAGAAATATACTAGATGCAGTATGAAACTCTTTATAACTCTTTTTTTTTATTACTGACTATCTATATTATCCAATTGCTCGTAAATATAAAATAATATTCTACAAACAATGTTATCTCTTAGCCCCAAAAGAAGTAAAGAGTAATCGTATATGAACATTAAGCAATAGCCTCTTGGACTTACTGCCACCCTTTGGGCCTTACTGCCTTAGGCATGAAAAATGAATGATGTCCATCTACTATTACTTAATTACTTTAAACATTATAAATGCATTTGTGCTATCAGATATAACATCATGAAGCAGATGTATGATTTTATATTAACAAGTTTCTGATGTAGAAGATCGGATAAACCGCAACCACAAAGCATACTTATGGATAATAGAAATAGTATATGCAGAAATTAAATACTGTGCATGAAGATAAGTAATTTGGGTTTCTATAAACTGGCGAATGACACCAAAGACATCTCAGGTGGTTATCCCAGCTATACGAGACATTCTGTGGGCATTTAATCTGCCAAACCTATGATTCCACAGATGGGGAAGGGATATGTTGAAAGTAAATTAATTTATATTAAAGAGTTTCATAGCATCATAGTAATATCCCTACTTCACCATGGCTCTAATACCAAGAACGGGGAGAGACCCCAGAAGGATCGGAATAGAAAGAGGGAGAAGGGAAGTAGAAGTAGGGAAAAGAGATGGACTCTTTACATGCTTATGCTATACAGATGCAGAAAATATTAATGCAGAAAAGTAAACAAATGAGAACAGCTCGTCACATTTATATTATTAATACATATATATATATATCTTTAACCTCAATTTCAACACATCTCTCTTTGTATACCATCATCATTTTCCCATATCTTCAAATCTATTACCCATCGAAAATGATTCTAGACTTCCTTGCCCAAACAATTCATGGCCCTAGGAGCTTTGGTTTTGGCTTTCCTCTTATATAAACCAAAAAGGGATCTATATTTTAAGATATTTTCTACAAATGAACCTGTTCTGTTTACATTTCACCAGGTAAACACCTTGATAATATGATTTGTATTCCCAAGATTGGATTTCATACTCAAACATCGAGTTAAGGGACTAGGACCTGTTCTTGAACATATTTGTGAATCGAACAACAAAAAGGAAGTTGCAAACTTATGCCACCAAATGATTTAGGATTTGAGATTTGCTTAACAATCTCCAACAAATCAATCTCCTCACTAAGAGATGGTCTATGAACCATGAGACAAGATTGAAATATTCCCTAAGGAACTAACAAAAAAGTATCGAGCATCCCATCTATTAATCTTGTAAAGGAAAGCACTTACAACCACCATCTCTTCCGACATGATCTTCTGTAAACTCTTTCGACAAGAGTGAATCATTTACACTTCCACACAGATTACATTGTAAATATATAATAACACTCCCAATGATTTATTGATATATTCATTGTTATATTATATGACCTCTAAGCCAGTAGAATAACTTTTTCAAGATCTAAATTCAAAATTGATAATATCTTGCCATATAAAATAATATTAAATATTTATGCTTTGATCGAAATGATGTGTTGGCAGGAAAAAAAGAAGAACTGACATGTGAAATTACCTAAATTTTGCGTTATCATCATTTGGTGTGATAAGCTTAATTATGGATCTTTTTTATGAAAAATAATACGGAGTATTTCCTTTTAGTCCTTAATATAAGATATATTTGAGGTGTTGATCTTAATCTTAAATATAATATAGAAAATACTTATGTCAAATTCTTTACATATATTTCGTTAGATTCTCTAATCATATGTGACTATGTGTCCTATTTTTGAATTATTATAATTTAATTATAAACTCAAATATAATAAATAGGACACATGGTCATATATGATTGGAGAATATGATAAAATGGATATAAGAAACTTGATGTAAGTATGGACCATACAATATATAATTTTCATATTTACCACTATTTTTCTAATTTTACCTCATATATGCTCTCTCAATGATAATTAAAGAAGGAAACTCAGTAAGGATGGAAGATTAAAGAAGGTGGATAGTATAATTTGAGATATCATAGACAAATTAATTAATTTCACACACAAATAAATTATAGTTTTTTTTCTATTTTTAGTATAATACTTTTTAAACATTTAAAAAACAAATTCACGGAGTCAATTATAATTCATTTTTTCCTTGAAAAATTAACTCAATATATTATCATCTCATTATTGGTTTATTTTGGTAGGAAACCTTAACTTCCATTTGTATTATATAGACATTCACTTAATACTGTTAGACTAAAATAGGAATTATATATTATTGTGGATAATATCAAATAGGAATCTTGTAAGTAACAGCTGTAAATATTTTATATTGTACATACGTGTAATGATCCCATAAATTCAGTTATGATATGGGACCACCAAATCTGTACAATTCATTTACGCATTCTTTCTTTCTATATAAAACACGGAAGGCCAGGGCACTCGTTTCATCCTGCCTTTCATCATATTCCTCTGATTATTTTGTCTAATACAATCTCCAGAAAAATCAAAAAGTAAAAGAACAGAGAATTATACTGTCACTTTATGTACATAAAAAATGGAGAGGTATAATCTTACGTAACTATTAAAATATTATTTAAAATCTACCAATTCGCATTTTATATGTCTAATTAATATCACTTCATGTGGGGGGGGGGGTTACCTTCATTTTTTTGTTGATTTGGATTCTTGGCATGCTAGTTTCAATTTGAATGGACTAATTTATAAATGCAATAAATGTAAAGAGATGAAAATGAGTAATATATTTAATTAAAAACTTCCATAAATGATAAAAAAAATTTACTATTTTTAAAAGTTTATCCCTTAATTTTTTCTCCATACAAATATACAGTAAAAGTTACTTGTTAACACAATTGGTTCTCACAAGGATAAGGAAATAACACACCACTTAGACAATAAACTACTCATAATAACTATATAGAGATAGTGTGTGTGTATGCGCGCGGGGGTGTGTGAAACAAATCATTCAAGTCAACAAGAGTGAATCATGTACTTACATTTTCACAACAGTCCTATTGTAATATATAATACCATGTCCAATATAACGATTTATTGATATATTCATTGTTACATTATGTGAGTTCTAAAATATATTTTTCAAGATCTAAATTATATTCAAAATTGTTAATATCTTGTGGTATAAAATAATATTAAATATTTCTGCAATCTTGTCGTATTGATATATTCATTGTTTTAATCTTGTTAAAAGAATTAATAATTAATTATTGAACAAAAAATTTATACTCCTCTTTTTGTTAATATAGCCTACTACTGCGAATAATTGATAATTAGAAAGTAGTTTGTGTTGGGTCTCGCTTAAAACAAGCCACGCGAATAGTTCATAACTAAGAATGAATAAGAACATGAGGTATTAATATTAATTAATTGTTACCTATGGCGTATGTAGTGCTATGTCGGGGTCATGGTTTCATTGATTCCTTAGTTGATTCTTGGCCTCTCTGAGTATATTGCAGGGTTCTTCATAGAAAGGAATCAGACGGAAAATAATTGTGCAATATTCAGATACCTAATGTCTATCCCATCTTTGTCTTGTATACAAGAAAACAAAAATACAATCTTAGCCATGGCAATTACAAAAACACCCGTTAGTTGGAAGTTTACTTTGCAGTCAATAGTCGTTTTGTCTATCATAGAGGCAGAGGACATAGCAATTACAAAGGCTGTGAAGTAGGTAATTTAGCTTTAAGAATTGCTTGAAGAACTTGGTATTAGACAAGAAGACATCATATCATAGTATTTTGTGATAGTCAAAATACTATTTAATTAGTAAAAAAACAAGTAATTGTGCAAGGACGAAGCACATTAATGTTCATTATCACTTTGTATGAGAAATTATAGAAGAAGGTGGAATCATAATACAAAAATTCAGATAACTTAAAATCCTGTTGATATACTAATGAAAGTGGTGTCTCTTACTAAATTTCAACATGATTTGTACCTGAACAACATTGTTAAACATTGATGATGAGAAAGTGAGAATATGAGAATTTTTTCAAAGGTGGAGATTTGTTGATACATGTTGAAAGAAAGTCCCACATTGGTAGGCTTGTAAAGAGAATGGCGTTATTTTGAATATAAATAGGAGCCACCTCCTTCATCCCAAAATCAATTTCCTTTTACCCACTTATAAGGCAACTTGTCTTTTCTCTCTCTATGTATTATTGCTTTGTGTATTTTATTTGACTAGCAATAACTTGTAATTATTTAGATGTTCTTTTTATTGTTGTCTTACCCATTATTTTTTAGCTGTTATTAGATATAGTAATTTTAGCTTATTATATTATTAAATTACGTTTAACAAATTTTCTATTATTATAATTTTTTTAGTATAATCAATTAGGCTTTACAAATCAAGCTTATGCAATGCAAATAATAATCGGGTAAGAGCTTAGCTATACTTTTCCGACAGTATACTCTAGAATATGGTGGGGAATATATACATACATACATACATATATATATAATATAATATGTGTGGACTGGGAAGCTAGTGGTTTTTGAGAGCAAGCATATGCATAATATTAGATTGCCAATCAAAAGTTGAAAAATGTATCTCTAGATGTACTGCTTATATTATGTTTCCTGAATTTGTACCTAACACACTGAAAAATTTTATAATGGAACTTCCATTTGCATAATTACGTTTTGCGGATATCATACACTTTTTGGACATAGACTTGGCTCAACTTTTCTCCCAGCAACATTATGACTCATACACGTCCAGCCAGCTAGCTGTGGCCTCCTCAGGACTCAATGTCGCTCAAGAAATTATCTATCAAGTGCACTCAGTGGGGCTGTTCTTTATTGTGGTTTTCTAACATTAATAATAAAATGGATATGTCACTGTCATTAGATGTTCTCCAGATTTTGCCTACTTCATAGTGAAAATTACATCAAGAATTATGCTTAACTTAATTAATTAATTAATTAAGGGTCCTCAATTAGATATATATTATTTATTAGCTTTAGGGATAAGACTTACTTTTGGGTTTTGTGGGATTAGTGTGTTACGTCAAATCAAAGAAACTTGATGACCAATTAATAGGGTGTGTGTGTATATATATATATATAGGGAGGACTTTTGCTTAGTGGAGGGGAAAATTGTATCAAATATATAGGTAGAGTGAATAGGTTGGTCCGATATATAATCATCAGAAAGAAACTGGTTCGTTTGTTTCAGAGTTCCCACTTTGAATTGTTGTCTAAGTCAGCGGATATACATGGTTGAATATTTGGGTTTTTTCCCATTATTATTTATCGCTGCAAGTGCATACAGTAATTTTTTTTTGTTTTTAAGTGTGTTTTTAAAAATTTTTAACACATTAATTTCCTTTGAAGGGTTTGATTAGATCCAATTGATTTTGAAAAAAATTACTTTTTGACACACATTGTTCATATAATATGAGTAGTGGGCCTTTCGATGAATTTTATATTTTATATAGAAAGTGATTACTTTGTAAAATTCAAAATTCGTTAAAAGTTATAATTATTTTTATAGTTAACATCACTATCAAATTGTTGGATCAGTTTTATATTTTTTCAAGGTAATTACAACTAACAGTAATGTTTAATAATAATATAATATTATTCAGGTAAAAAAATGTAATATTTATTTTCAAAAGCAAAATAATTATAATTTTTTAGATATATTAAATTGAATTGTTAAGTTATATATGGATTCTTAGAATGGCATAAAAGATGGTGTGTGTGTGTGTAATTAATATGAGATGGTAAATAAATAAAAGAGAATTAGACACATTAAATAATTAATATTAACATTTTGTAATTAAGTCAGAGGACAGTGAGGATATCCTTTTTGTGTATTATTGGATATGAGAGAAGTGATCTTGTCCTAATGTATATGACTCGGGACCAATACCAATAGGGCAGTTGAGTATAGGCATATATATGCATGTTTGGGATATGCTTGCATTCCAAATTAAAGTCACACACTTGTCACAAAAGCCTAGCTAAAGCTCTTCCTGATGGAATCCGTTTTGGTGCCTATCCATGAGCCCATGGACCATTCAGATTTTTAAAAAAATATTTTTGAATAAAAAACATTTTTTTAAAAAAAATATTAGCTAAGAGATTATCTTTATTTTATATTATCTATCTATTAATTTTTTAAAAAAATATTAAAAAATTAAATTTAGATCGTCCAAATCTAATCTGGATAGTCTAGATCAGCTAAGCTCTACTTGCTATATCCTTTAAATAGACAGGGGAGTTGATTCCCTTCCTTATAGTTTTAGCTCTCTCTCACTGGACTATGAATAAAATGAAATGAAAAAAATAGGGAATTTTTTGTTTTGTGTGTGTGGTTAGATGAATCTTTGTTAGGGTACATTAAATGCTGGTTGATGATGATGTTTATGCACAATTTTGCAAAAGCCACAAGTGAGAAAGCTTAAGTTATGTAATGAGTAAAGTAAGCCTATAATGACCCACCTGAACATGCATAGCGCTACATCAGTATAATAATTAACTCTATAGTAGATAATTTTTAACTATATATATAAGTTAAAATATTAAATACCCTGTCTGAGTTTTTTTTTTATCTGAGACTTCATTAAGTTCTTGAAACTTAACTCTTTTAAACTTTGATGCTTTAAAAAATCAATGTTTGGTCTCTGTTATTAATAAATTATCTTTCTTTTATCATTCATCAAACCTCATACATAAATGGAATAAGCTAATTGAGCTTACAAGCATGCATAAGAAAATTGATTAGAAAATCATTGAATAAAATATACTCGTTTTGATAGGTTTACCATTATTCAGAATTTCACAAGTAACTTTGAAAAAAACTGCTAATTTTTAGAAATAATTACTTTTTAAGATTCATACTTTAACTTTATCACTTTTTTAAGGTTTGAATTTTTTTTGTTTTATTTGTATTTCTTCGAACAAAAAAGAATTATTGGGCTGGTACGTTGGCTATAGAGTCTCAACTCTCAAGGGATGGGGATAACGAAAATATCTTAAAAATCATGCAGGTATGTGTGTCTGTTGTTTTATATATCAAATTCGTTTGAAATTGGAATTAGTTATGATTATATTTATTCATTTTTATTCAAACTTTTGTTGACACACTTTTTTTTAGTTAATGATGGAATTTTTTTATTCGACCAGTTTTACTGCTTCATTCGGTAAGAACTTCAATTGCTCATTCACGGACTTTAATTCATTTTAACGGAGATGAAGAAGAAGCAGATAATTCTAAAAGCAATGTCAGTTTCCCCTCATATTTTTATTAAACCAAGCACGATGGTTAAATGCTGTAGCTAATGCCTTATTCAAAGAAGCATGGAATATGAGCGTAAACTTATTGGTTTTTCAGGAGCCACATGACATTATAGCTGAGCTTGTGAGGAAAGACTGAGAGAATTATCTGTTGATGTTTGAAGATATTAGTTAGTGTATTTGTTGTTGCTCTTTCTTTCACCATAAAAAGAAAAGAAAAGAAAGTGGCATTTGCTAAGAAGGACCAAAAATATAATGCAATTACCTTTCTTTTTGCAATTTCTTTAATAAAAGCTCCATTTTTAATGTGTAGTCGTAATAATAATTGGGATGAGATTGAATTTGGAAAGGGAAACCAAACATCAACATTTATGGTAATGTAGTCACGTTTTAAATTCTGCAAAAACCACGAGGTGCGATTTGATGGCTAAATTTTGTTTCAATTTTCAATCATCCTTCAGAGTTTGCTTTATAATTTCAGCACGATAATATTATATTACTTAATGGAAATACAATATGAGATATAAAATTAAATGAGCACTTAATCGTACCCACCGTTAAAATGGACAAAGTGGTTAATTGCTTTATAACAAATGATTGCAAATAATGCGATTGTCTTGTTTTAAGTTTGTCCCATTAATCGGATCACTAGTTAAGACAAACTACAAAGCAATAGCATATTACTAAGACCAAGTCAACATGTAAAATTATATAGATTCTTCTTCTGCCAAACAAATCTACATTCTTCTATTTATTATAGTGCTAGGCATAACTTAACCTGATTTAATTTTACGGTACACAACATTTACGTGATTTTTGTGCTCTTCATTTTATGCCATTGTCTCTTGAAGTTTGAATACATGATCCAATTTTTAATTTCTGTTCCTGGTTCGAAATGCCATATAACCTGATTTTTCATCCATGAATAAGTGATGTGTATTTTTTTTATACCTAGCTTTTTAGTGTCTCTTCTATATGAGGGAAATGGAGGGGTAAAAGTATAATGAATTTTAAAGGGCAGCCTAGTATATAAGTGGCATCGATATGCGTAGCCTTACCCTATAAAGGGAAATGCTGTTTTTAGAATTTGAATATGTGACCTCTAAAGTATAGGTCAACAACGATGGTAACCACTTCAAGGTTTACCCTCTAAAATTTTAATGAGAATTCAATGATTTTAAAAAATGGGGTAGGATTAAAAGGCTTTAATATATTTTATTTTACCCTCACTTATCTATTTCTTTAACTCATAAAATAATATGGAATCAATTTAATCCTCTATAACCATAATAGGTTCATGCGTTATGGTGAAAAAAAAAATGGAGGAGACAAACGATTTTCTCACCTCATCATCTCCTTTCATTCCTCATCGTGGCCTTGAATATTTCCTTATGAAAGTGTTGTGAATTATATAGTTGAAGTCTTGTCTCTCTTAAGGTGCAAGTCTGTCTATGAAATATCCCCATGCACATTTGACATTATAAATTAGGGAAAGAGGCGTCTCCACTAGCATCTCTTTCCACTTCATCTCCACTTAATTTATCTACCATTTGATTGGTTTTTAATGGTTGAGATTTTATACTAGATTAAAAATATTAGTGTAACAGTAAATATTAAAGAATTATATCATTAATACAGAATAAATCTTAACCATTGAAAGGTGAAAAAATTTAATAGAGAGGAAGTGAAGTGAAGAATTAGTGAAGACACTCTTTTCCCATAAATTCAAAGGTATAGATTTACACATTTAACTCCACATTGATTGTTGTTTAGATTCTGGCAAACTATCCATTATCGTCAGTACATATAGCCTAGTGGGTAGATGTATTATTAATTAAGACTGTAAGATCCAGCAGTCATGTGAAAAATAGCTAGCACATGGTGAATTGAATGAGAGAGTGAAGGGACATAAATGCTTTCCATCATTTATCTCTTTCAAATTGCTCTTACTTCAATTTGAGCCCAGAATCAAGAACCACCAAAGATTGTCCCATAAAAAAATTTAGATTTGGCTGAAATATTTATATTTTATTAATGAAACTCGCAAGTGCTTTGGCCACAATGACCTCTCTCTCTCTCTCTATTTTTTTTTTTTGACAGACACCTCTTATTCCACTCAAATCTCATACAAAATTAGTTGACCTCAGCATTTATTGATTATTTTGCTAGCTTGTTGCTGGTTCATTACTTGATTACCAATCAAGTGACTTCAGGAAATGTTATTTTTCGTCAGCATATTTTTTGATTTCTTACTCTTGGTGCTACTAAAGAATTATTATCATGTATTGTATGATAAACCTTACAAAGTCAATCTTCAATTTTGTTTTTTAATAATTAGTTCGCATAGCATGATTTTTGATATACTTTGTGCAATATATGCATGAGCTTCTTCCTTCAAAAAAAAAGTTATACATATATGTTTATTTGAAATAATCACATTTAAATAATCAGAAGGCAAATGTTAGAATATATGCAAAGCTATCAACTGTGATATGTGCGTGTGGGTGTTTAATTAGTTACATATAAATGTATTGATATATAACGTAAAATAGATAATGATTAATTATACTATTTATATAATTGTAATTGATCATTTTAAACTCGTGGACTGCACCAAAAAACATGTCGAATACAGTATTGTACAAAAAAAAAACTTTTCTGATCACGAATAAAAGTTTTATATCAATTCTCTTGGTTTCAGAAATTACGTACGTTGGTGATATGTAAGCTAATAGAGTTACTTAATGATGATGTAACTTAGTAATTAGTAGTTAGTTACATTTACAACAACTTGTATTCTGTTTAGTTGATAATAGATGACAGCTGTAATGTTATTGTTGGTTATTCTTTTGCTTTGACCGAGCTACTGTACAGAGAGTATAATATGTCATTTTGGTGTATAGTGAAATTAATTCATTCAATACGAAATACACATTCTTCCCAAATTTCTCAATGGTTCCTTTCTCTTTCTCTTCCTTTGATCTCCGATTCATCTCTAGATTTTCCTTAATTCATTGTTGCAAGTCTCTCTGATTCAATTTCGCTTCATAAGCATTAGTAAAAGTTGGTCATATCTTATACAACGGCACTGCTATATATATAGACACACAGACCTGTTTAGCTCTTTGTCTGGTGAGTTAAGTAATAGTTTTTCAAAATCTTAATAAATGATAAATAATAATAATAATATATGTATTTGTGTGTGTGTGTGAGAGAGAGAAATCCTGACATTTTATGCGTATAATATTTTGGACTTTATATGATTAAATTGTGTTTGAATATTAAAAATTCACTCAAAACCAAATTTCTAAATTACCAAAAGATTTATTACAATTTTTTTTTTGCTTGCGCAAGGTATCCCCTAGCCTGGTAGGCCAAGGACTAATCATTTGCTCATTGTAGGTTCTTCTATGAGAAGGACAGCTGGCCAGGAGATTTAACGCTGCTCCATACCCACAATTTTTGTTTTAATAGCCATGTTCCGATGAGAAGTAGAATTATTGTTCAAAAGAGTAACCTTAGGACGTCCCAATTCATTTAAACAGACACATTTATTTCCATGTTGCGTAAAACTATATATATTAACCGTTAATACACAAAATTACAGAAAATGACTCTTTAACTTGTTTTCATCATCATTAGATAAGCATTACCTTTTATTTACGTACTTTTATTCTCCAAATAAACATTTTTAATACTTTATTTCATTTAATGTCAAAGCAAATACTAGTGATCAGAAGCACAAGATAAATATCATTTCAATTCCAAAATGGTTCTTTCATGCATATGGACAAACTAGGGAGGAAGGCTTTTGAATATTGGAATAGGCATTATCATATACCCTAATTGTTTTTTGTTGTTGTTAATTTATTGATTTTGTCTTACTAATGGTTGGCAATCACTTTTGAATCACCTATTTAGTGGGAATTAGGTGTCCAATTAATAAATAATATATACACTATCTATATATGTCCATATACAGGGGCTCGGGAAGGTGGAATGAATCTCAATTACTTAAATGGGAAATATTTTTAATTAATTGCCGACGTGATGATTTTCTACTTCAAATTATTTATAAAAATAATTTTTCCAATAATTGTAAGGCAAATGCATCTAATTCTGTTATCTATGTTCCGTCGAAGAATAATATAACATTTGTTGAATCCAGAGCCTACGAAAGTGCATTTTAACAGGTAAAAAAATCCAGAGCCCATTTGGAAAAAATTCTATTATGTTTTTTTTTCATGTTTTTCGGGAATTGGAGATTAGTTTTTTGAAATTATTTATTGAAAAGATCCTCACACTTGGTTGAGGAATACTATGCTTACAGGAAAAATCAGAACACATAAGAAAATAAAGTGGATCATGATTGTTCAAGAATATATAATCAAGTCCTATAGCTTTGACATGCTTACACTAATGAGGACTTGTCAAAGAACAAAGCAATTTTGGAATCTTACCAGGTAGGAACGAAGGTATGTTGTTGGGCTGATAAAAGAGACAAAGAAAGATGTGTATGTTACTATAGAATTTAATTAGAGAGTTGATGTTAGTTTTTAATGTAAGTCTCATTTCGCATATTTATCAATTTTTTCTTAAAATAGTCATATTGATATTTAAAATAGTAAGAGGGGGGGAGAGAATTAAAATATGATCTATTAAGATGTTTTAGGAAAAACATATCATATTTACTAACTTCACTAACATTTTTAATTATATTCACTCAAATTAGTTAATTGGTCTTATATTAAGAATCATATGAGTATTAAATATGAGTTAGTCGATGGAGATACACAATCAAGCAAAACTTGTACTTCACACTTTGCCACACTTTGCTTATGACTTATCATTTGCTAATTGGCATTGTTGGAGGGTCAAAGCGTCACTCTCTCTACAATTGGAAATGTTTTTTTTTATTTACAAAAAGTTTAGATGAATTGGTCCCGTGGGCTCACTAAGGCTAATGCATACCTCCACACTCAAATAGTATTTATCGAAGTACTTACAGATCGCTCACGAATAAGGCCTTCGCATTAGAAATGGTTTTTATACTCACCAAGAGACATGATGAGCATAGAAATTTTTAGACCATTTAAATCTAACCTAGACAGTCTATATTCATTTTTTTTTACTTTCACTTTTTCAAAAAAAAAATTTTGAAATGTAGAATTCAAAATAAAAATAATCTATTGAAAGCTTCAACTATAAACTATTGAAATTGTATATAAACAGTATGCATGCTGTTGATCATTGCGATGAGCACCCACGATTCCCTCGACAATGTTGGAATCCAAGCCACGGCATTGAATGTTGTACATCATGTCAATTCTTAGGCACTTTAATTATAAATATAATGTCTGTATCTTCACTTTTTTTTTTTTGGAACAATTATCTTCACACATTTATATATTTGGTAAACAGATATTGTACTAACTTTGTGACCGTTACTGTTGAGTGTGACGATATATATTGATCCATAATGGATTTGAATACTTGTATAAATTCATAAAGGTAGTTTAATTTACGGAAAAAATTTTACAATAATTTGTTATACTATCTCTGGTTTGATCCTTAATATAAGGATTATTTGGGAATTAGATTTACTTCTAAATATAAAAGCCTAATCCACTACTTTGACTCTAAATTTATAATTTTTTCTCCAAGTACGTAGCTATATTGTTTGTATACATTCAGGGGTTTCTATCCAGGGTACATAGCCACGATAAAAGATAGTATTTTAAGAAAACTAATATATATTTATTAGTTATTATGAATATCAAACATGACTAAGTTCCTTAACTTACCCAAATTAATTAACTACACTATTTTATTAAATGGCAGAGGTAGTATGATTTAATTCTTCCATAAACAACTCCTCACAAGTGACGAATTTGTATTGATTCATATCTCAAAATGAAAATTTTTAGCATTTTTTCCCGTATCCACTAAAAGTTCGTTTATACAATTATCTGATATCCACTACCATTAATTTTCAGATTCAAGAATTTTTATGCGCAAAAAATGTAACTCTCTAAGTGCCATTTTTTCTTATCTACCAAGTCTAAATCCTAAACTTTGTTTTAAAGGTGTGAAGTACTTTTCACTCGCCACAATCTATTGTTTCAAAGTTAATAATGAATAATTTGTAAGAAAGAAGCTGAATCTACTCAATAATATATTTTGCCAATATTAAAAGTGGGAAAAGAAAAGCAACAGTCATTCACTATAACTTCATCCCTTGCGACTTTTCCGTTCATCTAAACTTACAGAAGCCAATATATAATGATGAAACATTGAAGAAATTAAATTAAGGAAGTTGAATCCAATGAATTATGCCATTCTAAGTGTAGCAGAGAAGATAAAAGTAGTTGGCAGTATAACTTTATCCCTCACTCGAATAGTTTTTGTCCATTAACTGATCTGATTGACATTGGTATATATCTATATACGAAAAAAAAAAGTGTATAAATAAATATTTGTGTGAGTGAGTGGCAGCTTTAGGTTTTGGTTGGATGAAAGATCAACAAAATGTGGACCATGAAGGAGATAGGTCATGGATTATATTCCCTCATGACAATGACGTTTACTAATAATGAGTCCTTCCCAATTTCAAAGGGAAATTTCCCTTTAATTTTACCCTTATTCACTGGGAATAACGAGCAATTCATACCCAAGCATTATATACCACCTCATGTTCGTAACATAAGATCTCATTTGTAGTGTAAATCAATTAAAGATAATTTGTGTGAGTAAAAATGAGTGAGATAAACCAACACGAAATTGGTATAGTAGTGTAAGGTCCTACAAGAATATTTTAGCTTTCGAGTTTGAGGTATAGAGAAAACGCTTGTGGTGAGAGGGGTATTTATGAACCCCAAACTAGATACTACATGATAATATAAACAATGAGTGAGATAAAGTTCAAAAAATCTAAGCTGAATAAAGTTGAATATAAGTAGACATATTATTTGTAATAATTTTTTTTTAAAAAAATATCATTATTTTGTGGCATGGAAACGGGTGATATGCGAGTCAAAAGGCAAATCCTTTCCTATATAAGGAGGGCTGTTGGGTGTTAAATCAAACCACAGCAATTTGGAGTGCTTGAGCTAGTAGGGAGAGGCTAGGCTACTTTTTCAGCTTTTTAGGAGAAGATGGAGAAGGAGAAAGCAAAAATGGAAATTGAAGTTGATGAGACGAAATGGGTTTATGATTCTTCAGTGGATCATAAAGGAAGACTTCCTCTTCGATCTTCCACTGGTTCTTGGAAAGCCTCACTCTTCATTATTGGTAAAAATATTCCTACTTTAAACTTCACTTTTCTTTTACTTCTTCAAGCTAGCTTCCTTCTTTTATTTCGTCGTCTGTAGAAAAATTTCTGATTATATTCTCATGCACCATCATGATCTTTTTTATATCGGCTATTTCTTTTAAAAAAAATCTTTCAACAGAATTTCCATTTAGTCCGTAATTCCTATATATGTGTGTTCCTTTATCAAACCAGATTGTCTCTGTAAAATCATTTGTCTGAGTCTTATGAAATTTTCATTTTGTGATATGTAAATATATATATATTTATATATATATGGTTTTTTTCCTTTTTCTCCTTTTCGATATGTCTTTTTCAAGGAACATAAGACTAGCTTTCCAACGGCAAGCTAAACTCTACTTTATGAATACATATGCAAAAGCCTATATATATTTATATATATACTGTATAACCATATATCGGTTTATACTTTTTACTTTTAAATGTTACCATCTCCGGTGTACATTATAAATTATATCTTATATTAAAGATAAGATGTAGTATTACGTAATAAGTGGTGTCTGTTTGTTTGTAGAATAAGATAAAATATGTGCATATATATGCTTACCACCCATAATCTAGCTAAATGGATGAATGCTAGCTGGCATTATAAACCGAGTTATGCACGCATATAAACCCTTTAAATTTCAAACAATTTGTTGATACATAATGAACAAAACTAAAAGCATGAAGAAGTTTATTGTAAAGTTTCAAACGGCCGGTATAAATTTGTTGACCTATTTGAACAGAATATGGCGAAATTCAGGTGCATGATTAAAGAGAATAATTCTAAAAGTATTGAGTTACATATGAAATTTTATATTCAATATATGTGTGTATATATAACATACCTTAATTTGAGAGAGTACTATAAGTTTTAAGTTTTTCTGTTATATTCTAAAAGTATTGTATATGCTCTGGGGTGGTGGGATAGGTAGGAATAGTAACAATAACCACGATTATGTATACATACATACATATATATATATATATATAGGACGTAAATGTTTACAAAATGATCAGAAAAATATGACATACATATGGAAAAGACAAGAGAAATAATAAAATATTTCATCAAGTTTCTTTTTTTTTTGTCATTCCAACTATATATATATATATATATATGCGCGCGCGCTATTTGAGCTTTATTACATTCTGCTCACATTTTTATATGATTATTTCATTAAGAGGCCACTCTTAACTTCCAATATATATATGTGTTTGTACGCATATAAAAAGTTCTTCCCCTTTGCTGTCCAAAATATTTACATACATATATATATATATATATAATAGCTATAAAAGATTATGCACCCTTTTGGTTCCTACCGACATTTATAGTGTGATAACCAGAAAATTAACATGATTATAAAATTATTTTGTTGTTTACAAGACCGAAATTAGACGGAAAACCATATTTTTACATGCTTGTGTGCTTATGAGAATTGTATGCACCATAATAATTACCAAGTCAAAATCGATCCCATGTGAAGGCCACCAATTTGGATGTGCACGTTGCTTGGTTGTAGACGATCGAAGATGTTCAGCTACACACACACAATCAGCTAAATAAGGTTCATATATATATATATATATATATATATGTTTGCTCGTGCTATTGTTGGGTGCGGTATGTTAAGTTATTAGCCGGAATCAATTGCAACGACACATGACTCTGAATTTCCTAGATAGTGTCTTGTTCATGAGGGGCTCCATGACCACATTAAGTGGTGGCTCCCACTTCCATTATTGAAAACTTTACTAAATTAAATACTCATTTTGTGCTTTTTATAAGCAATTTTCTCTCTTTTATATTTAGTCCTCAATATAAATAACTTCCTTTTCTTATTTCAAAAGTTAAAATATTTTTTTTCTTTTCTACCTCTATTAAATAGATACCTTTATATTAATTATCCCCCACTCACCACTAATTCTCTCTCATATAATCATTTATTATATATTATCTCAAATATTTTATACTCATATTCTCTTTCATATATATTTTTTATTTATTCTCTCTCATATTCTTTTTCATAAATAGAGGCATATTTAAAAAAGATACAACATTTTTTACACATTTAATATTTCTAACTATTCTTAATACTAATTCAATTTCCACGATAAAAAAGAAAGTTGTTTATAAAAAAACGAGAGGTAGCTTGTCAAAAGAGATAATAACCACATAAATCTTGATTATATCATATACGGAGCAGATATATAAAGTTGATCCATAGTTTCTCCCTTTTTAAGATGCGCATCTCGTTACAACATTAAATGTGTACTATGTTTAAGGATTGGATACGTGCGGTCCACATTAATTAGTTTGCATATATAGCTTTATTGCCCCCATATCAGTGGATATATCTATCACACCCCATCTATCGCAGATTCTGAGGACTGACCATTCAGTATTACAATTCATTCATTCTACTCTGTGTGTGTGTGGGACCCCTTAAGGGCACTACATTAATCAATATTATTTGCTGGCTTGTTAGATAAGCTTTGCTATTGTTTGCTATACATTAGAAAAAGATATTGTTTGTTGACTTATATCAGTCTAGCATGCATTTATATATATATATACATAATATTTAGATCAAGTTCCTTATATCCATTTTGTCATATTCTCAAATCACACATAATCATGTTTTCTATTTTTAAATTATGATCATTTAATTATAAGTTTAAATTCAATAAATAGGACATATGATTACGTGTGGTTGGAGAACCTGATGAAATGGAAGTAAAGAATTTGATATAAGTAGTTTAGTGGTTGGAGGGGGGGAGGGGACTATGAAGCCATTACCCCTTAAGTTTTATTTTATGTTCATATTATGTAATTAAATGTTATATGTTTTCACTCCCTAAAAATCTATCCAAACTTTATTTTATATGAATTATTAATCTCGACTTTTCTAATGTGTAGCTATGTCTCTAACTGTGTTAATTTTTAGATGAAATTTAATAAGATTAAAATTAAGAGTGCACTCCAAATTAAAGATGCTTACAGGGAAGTACTGATCAGGTTCTTGCCAATTGTAATATTGTGGCTTTCTCTTTCACTTGTGAGTTCTGACATTTTATGGTTGAATTATGTGGCCGGGGGGAATCCAGTTGAATGGACCAAAACACTCCTAAATGACCTTCTTCAAGCATGGGTGATCATCGATTGAGACATTTCAAAAAAGGATGATTCTTAATAATACTTTTTTTAACAACAAAAAAATAGCAGAATATACGTTTAATTTTAGAGAGAGAGAAATCTGTCTTTTTTCGAATTCTGATTCTGTTTATGTAGATAGTCAACGGAAAAGTCATTTCTTTTATTGTAACCTCATCGGTTAGTGCATGGAAAATAAAATTTTCATTTTGATTATGAAAAATTGTGGTTAAGCCTCTCAGAAAGTAACCGGTGAGGTTACAACAATGTAACCTAGAGATTACAAGTTCAAATCGGAAAATAGCCTCTCCACCTTTAGGGTAAATTAAAGCCGCATACATATATTATATTCCTTATTATGAGATCCTTATGCATTGTGCAGCCTTATCTTTTAAGAGTCTGATATTTGTTGATGAAAATAATGAATAATTGGATGGTGCAGCAATGGAGTTCAGCGAGAGGTTGAGCTACTTCGGGATAGCAACAAGCTTAATACTTTATCTGAGTAAAGTGATGCATGAAGACCTCAAAACTGCAGCCAGGAACGTCAACTATTGGTCTGGTGTCACCACTCTCATGCCCCT
>JBAGKO010000003.1:19660824-19671856 GCA_037177275.1 Acacia concinna | reverse complement strand
TTAGATTTTTATCTTTGAAAAATCATAAAAAATTGAAAACAGATCCATTTTCGCTTATAATATATCAAAATGTCACTCATTTTATGTAGAATCTAGACATAAAAAAATCACAAAAAAAATATTTATGAGCCACCTCAAATTGAGCATCATCAAAGGAGGCGCCAGAGAAGCTGGCTCCTTGTTAATACTCGCATAATCAATTAATGCAGTAGTCAAAAGTGACTTATGCTGTACAAATGGAAAAAAAAAATAGCAAGTTATGAGAATGAGATGAAATTCTGAAACAATGAATTGGATGAAGGAAGCTTTATTTTTAACACCCTTCCTTTCGCTCACCCAATAGAAGAAACTCACTCCCCAAAGGTCGAACTCACAATCTCTTAGTTAAGTCAAGTTTTAAAAAGTGCTTGGTGTGCTCCGACAAATAAATGATGCTTTATTTGTGAATGGACAATCACATTTTAGGCCTTTTGGGCTTGGGCTTTGACGTAGTTTAATGATAAACTGAGCTTATAGATTAACTGAAATTTGAATAAATATTTAAATATGAACATAGTATTAAATAGTACTCTCATCCTAAATAACTATGAAGTGAGTCTTATATAGGACTGAAGGAGTAAGTATTTTAATAAAGTTTTAGGGTTATATATATGTAGGACTCAAATAATAACATGAACAATGTCAATGATCTTATAAACTAGTGAGATTAATGTTTCATGTAAGTGGGAAAGTGGGGAAGCGTAGATTCAATCACGCTTGCAAGCTTAACTACTTAGTGTATGTACGCCTTCAAATGATTTTTTAAAAAAGTAATTTCAATATTAAGGTAAGGCCAAGTTTTGTAGAACAAGATGTGCCAGGAACAAATTCTCTTGTTAATCATGAAGATCTGTACTATTGGTAGCCCTGTCTCTAGACTAGGGATATGGGATCTCTGTGTATAGGATCTCTGTGTATAGGCTCGTTTGATATGATTTATTTAGGTTAAATAAGATTTTGCGCGTAAAGTACGAAAAACACATATCTCACATACTTATTTCGTAATTCGCAAATAAGATATTATTATCCATAAATAAGTTATTCTAAACAAGCACTATGTTTGATTTGACATGTTTTAATAAATTAGGTTAGTTTTTTAAAAAAATTCATATAAAAAAGCCAAAATATTATATAAGAAAATTCATTTTTTTTAAAAAAATTTGAGTTCCTTTTGTGGAAATGACTTTTGCAAGTGTATTTGAATGTGAAAAAGAAAGGAAAAAAAACCTTTGAATAGTCAAACATGACCTTACTTTAATTTGAGACCTCAATAATGATGTGCTTTGTTTTGACCTGAAATAATGCAGTAATTCACTGGAATGTATGACACCCTTGAAATCGCAGCAAATCTCTTTCCATTATTGTTGTTTCTTGACCGAACGCTCTTTGCTGCAAAGAATGGAAGAAAAGCATGAAAAAGGAAGAACAAATTCATGATGAGCAACATGGCTAGGACCCTGAGATGGAGTTTCTTTCGTGTTTTTTTTAAAAAAAACAATTCTTCCTCATAAGTATGAGAATAGTTGCAGTGTGCTCGTTTATTTTTCATTTTTCTCAAAAAGCAAACAATATTTTCAGCATTTTTGTTCTCCAGTGGAAGCAACAAGGTAAAAGTTAAAACACACCTGTTGGCTACTATAAGGTGAAGAGCTGAGTTCCTAACTAAGGAGCGGACAAACTAGTAAAGGGGTTAAAAGTATGTGTCTATGTACTTGGAATTTTATGTGATTTTACATGACATGTTTTCACTTTTCAGGCATAGTTTTATGACAACATGGTAAAAAAGGTGTGGCCTGTGACGACAAAAAGAAAAATAAAAGCTTCATTCAATGGATTTCCTATTTCTTCCAGTAAAATGGCTTAATCACTACATCACTCTTCATGATTTGATAGCGGTAGTATGCATATGATCATTGGAGTTTAAGTATTTAAATGTGACTTAGTTGATAATATTAGAATGTCAGGTAATAATTACAAAACAAGGTTTAATTAGGAAATAACTTTAAGGTCTTAATATAGGAATCTAACCACTAAAATGTCTTAAAACAAGTTAACAACGTATAATAATAATTTTGGCATAGGAAAAGAAACAGATTTAGTACTTGTATCACAATACTTGGGCTTTTATAATAAAATATAATAAACAGTAAAAGTAATTACGGAAACACTATTAAAAAAATAATTAGTCAAGTACAACATCACAAATCGTTCTTAACAAGAACGATTTATGCAAATCGATTATGCTAAGAACGATTTGTGTGGAAAATAAGAGAGAGAGAGGGTGATATCCAGACTTGTACACCACACAAGTCATTCACGCCTCCCCCGGGCTGGCACCAATCTGCATGCGTCCTCCCCTCTTTTATTTTTTTTTCCTTCGTCTTTTGCAGGCTTTTGTCACTTTAAATAATGAAGTTTACTACGCCTTCATCCTTCATCTTCATTCATCTATAAATAGACTACGCCTTCTTCCTTCATCTTCATTCATTGTACTCACTTCTTCCTCTTTAACGTTTTAAACTTTCTCCTTCGTCTTCATTCACGTGTTCACTTCCCTCTTTAGCTTCCTTCTTCACCTTCATTCACTTCTCTATTTATGTGTCTCTTATCCCTCCTTTCAGCCTCCTTTTCCATTCTTCACTTGTTTTATTTTTTTACTTACTCTACGCTAGTGTGTAGAAGTTTGGGATTCCTATAATTATAATAAGTAATGTTGTGTATAATTTCTTTGAGTTGTATAGTTTGAAAATTTTTTATAATCTTAGTAACTATAATGTTGCTATCTATTTTATTTGTAGGCATTCTGTATTCCTGAAGAACTTGAAAGATCAAATAGGAGCCTCATAGTTAACTACAAGTATAATGTGTTATATATTATTACTATGAAGTGTAAAATATGGAAATTTTAAGTTTAACTGTTGTATGCTCTTCTGAATATGTGATTCTTTTTTCTTTTTTGCCAATTCTAAGTATATTATTTTATCTATATGAAATTTGTGTGACGATATATAGAAAGAACTTGTGAATCTTATTATTCTATAAAGAAGTAGCATGTCATATAGCTCATAAAAAGTCAATTGTAATGAACATTATAAACTTTTAACGTTGTCTGTAAAATTCAATGTCTTTATTTATATTTTATGGTAACAAAAGAAATATGTACTTTAGAAAAAACATGTTTAATCATTCATAATTAAATGAAATTTAGAAATAGAAAGAACTCATTCTTGTCTATACTTTTTTGTTGTTGAAAAAATAGTTTTATACTGTTATTAGGTGTATGATCTGGTACCTATATCCTACCCTTTATCCATAAAAATAGAAAATAATACACATATTATAGTTAAAAAAAATTAGAAGCCTGTTTGGATGAAAATATTAGAATAATTTAGGTGGAAATATTTTGTAAGGTAAGGAATTTTTTTTTTAAATAATCTTTAAGTTTTTATATACTTAATATTTGTAAATGGAAGATTCCAAATTTATAATGTCACAATAGAATAAATACTACAATTTTATTTGTCACAAAGTAGTGAATATTAATTCAAAATATTGTCCTAAGGTGTTAAAATAATTTAATTTCATAATAAAACAGTAAGTTGGCAAAATTTAAGATTGTAAAACCTATAAATCAAATAATACAATTAAGAAAGTAAACATTTATTGAAATAATAATTCAACATACTTGTAAACTTTAAAAATAATATGAATAAAATAAATATATCATGAAGGTGATGATTCATTAAAAATACTAGTATTAAAACTTTAAGGGGGCTTTCCCTTTTTTAAAAAAAATGAAGTAATGTATAATGCACATATAATTTAGACTGTTGATATAGATAGATGATTTTGTATCAATTTATTATGGGTTGATTAATAACTTGTAATGCATTAATTAGGAAATATTGTAGAATGACATCATCCAGATCATGTACTACGCCAGTTTGGTCAGGAACAACCAATTCCCAGTCCATCTGTTCATTTACAAAATTATCACTCAATGCAATTACGGGGGAGAACAGAGACAGACTAGTTCAACTATCTCTCAACCTATATTCATGCGTGGCATGGTTGGTCACATGCTATTGTTATTGTTCCAGTGGAACATAGTCATTATCAAAGGACGTCGCAATCAAATTTATCATTTGCCACTCCTAGACAGTCCGTTAGTCTAAGTTCATTGTTGTGGCTTTTTTTATCCAAATACATAATCAAGTATACAAATAAATGAACCACTTCAACTTAAACAAATTGATGCACGACAACAACAGTAGCAACAACAACAGAAACAACGGCCACGCCGAACGCAGCCAAAAACTAGATGTGGCACAAGCAGTCATTATTTTTAGGGTTATTTTATTTTATTTATGTTTTTTATCCTAACTTTGTATTAATTATTTGTATTATTATGTAATTATTAGTATGCGATCATCCAATTTTTTTAAGATAAAAACTAAATGTTGTTAAAAATTCAGTGGCAATTTTCGTTATTACAAACAAAAATTACAAAATGATTTATTTGGAATTTGTCGATTTCCCTGCTATGAAATTGAATTTCTCTAGTATTTTTTTTGGATTTTTCTTTTAATATTTATTATTTATTCAATTTTATAAAAATAATAAATTAAAACTTTTTAAAAAAAACTCACACGAAGGACTTTTGCAATTGCAGAAGTTGTTAATGGTTTCAACGACTTCATCCAGATCCCTCCTCCTTTTACCTTCTAAAACACAAATCGTTCTTAGTAAGAACAATTTGCTTTAATCGTTCATATTAAGAACGATTTTAGTTGTTGCATCCTTTTTTTTTTTTTCTTATTGCATTTTTGTAATTAGGTTTACTGTTCATCATATTTTATTAAAAAAGCCCAATACTTTTGTAAGATAAATGTGTGAAAATAATTTTGTTTCAATTTATGTAAATGACTACTTTTAATGTGTCCAATCATGATTCCAAACATAATTATAATAAGCATGTTCAAATAATTTAAGATAAATCCCTTTTCATATATTTATTTCAAAGGTAGTAGGGGTGAGCAAATTATAACTGAAACTAAAAATTGAACCTAAATGAAATCAATTTGATTATTTGGGTTCAGTTATTTCGATTTTCAGTTAGATATTCATTTTAAATTTTTTAAGAATTTTGGTTCTGGTTTTTGGTTCGGTTATTGAAAAAAAAATCGCTTAAAACCAATGTTTTAAAACCTGAACCGAACATTAAGCTAGAAAAGTTAGCTGGTCGCAGTTGGAACGCTTGGACCGTTCAGTTGAGTCGGTGACACAATAATTAAATTTAAAAATATTATATATATTTACAACAATCATTATAACTTCATAGGAAGTTAGCAATGTCAGAAAATATCATCCATAGGAAGTCAATAAGGTTATAAAATAATTATAAAGTCAACAAAACAGCATTAATAGGACGTTGGCTAAGAAAAATTCTTATATAAACTTGATTTGTCATCTCATTTATGATCTAACTAATTAAAATACAACAAGTTAACGAATATTAATCATAGTTGGATGCTTGTGATTTTCATATTTCCATTTTTTTGAAAATAAATGAATCCATTAATTAAAATTTCACAAATAATAAAAAGGTGAACCTTGTTAAATATTTTAATTTTATTAATATGATAGCTAATATCTATGAGGTGCCAAATCATTAGTTGGGTTATTGTATTGTAATTGGTTAGACCACAAATGACATAGTAAACTAAGTTTACACAAGAATTTCTCTGTTGGATAATACCATTAAGGCAAGGACATTATGTCCACAGAATAAATCATGTAAGGAGATTTGGATTCATAGAGCTCCAAGTCGAAGGATTAGGGCTTAGTGATTTTTTTAACTGTCTATCAAAGTACCATCTATCTTTTTTTTTAGGTAAAGACATTAGACTGGCCAGTTCTTTAAAACCTGAAACAAGTTCCAGGCCAAAAATGGGTTCTGGCCCAATGGTGCAGTCCGACTGTTCGAATCTTACATCCATGGTTAAAACTGAAAAACTAAAATATATATATTATTTTTATATTTAATAAGTATTATATGATATTTATAGTTTTTATAATTAAATGGTTTAAATTTTTAATTATATTAGATAAAATTTATAAATATTTTAAATCTATTTACTTTATTTGATATATTTTCTTCTAAATCTAATATTGGGATAAAAATTAATATTTATACAAAATTTATTTATATATATTTTATTTTATAAATAATAAATTAAAAAACCAGTTATTAATTGAACCAAAATATTTTGATTAATTTAGTTTTAGTTAATTCGATTACTCAGTTTCAATTCAATTTTTATAATTAGTTCTAAAACCGAATGCTCAACTCTAATAATTAGCTTTGAATACTCTAATCACGTGCCAAAACAAGCCCTCGTATTGCTGCAGACTTCTGATTTAACATTTTCATTGATTACATTCCTTATTTGGCACAAGTGATAGTGAATCTTGCAGGAAAATGTTGATGTTTAATAACGAGTACTAGTTTTATTATTGAGTTGATGGGTTCATAACACCCATCCTTGATCCTTCCATCCGCCATTTCTAAGGTGGTTGGGAATGAATGTATTGTTTTGAGTAGATGAAGTAGTAAATGCAGGATTGGGAGCGTCAGGGAGAGAGTATTAGACAAGATTCTGAAATCGAACTGGCTATTAAATCAGTTAAGGGACTGATTCAAGGGTTAATATGTCAAATAGAAGTAAATCAGGAGTTAAACCGGCGGGAATAAGAAATTATAAAATAATTTATATATCACCTAAATACTTTTTTATAAAATAACAATATATATATTAAAAATAAATTATAGTTGGACAATAGGGATAATTATATAAGGAACATATTAAAAAGTAAATAACTTTTTATTCAAAAACATTGAATATCAGCTTAATATCTTAAATTTTTATAAAAAAAATATTGTTATACAAACTCTTTCAAACATTAAAATGTATATTCTTATTAATTTTTAAAAAAATTATGATGCTAACATTTTTTTTTTGGCCATTGAGGAATCGGTGGCCTAAGCCCACCACAACCCTAATTTTTACTTCAATCCTCCTTTTTCCCTTTTAGCTGCGCACGACATAATCTCTGCCTCATCCAAGATAGCGCGCTCTGCCTCACCCACGATTATTTAGTCTCGCTTGCATCTTCACCTTGTGTCTTCATCTCAACCACTCACTCATATCTTCAACTCCAGTGCTCACTCGCGTCTTCATCTCTAAAACTCTTACTCACTCGCATCTTCAACTCTGGTGCTCACTCGCATCTTCATCTTTTCTTTATCTTGCATATGAAAAACACTTACAAAAATGTGCTTCTTAGATCTCTTGGACTTTTTGTTTCCTCCTATTTCGTCTTTCCTTCTATTTTTCTTTTGTAAAATTTCTTCTTTCTTTCTTAGATCTCCGCAGACTCTATAACCCGTTGAACTCAGCCGGGTCAGGATGAGTCATGCCGAGTTAACTCCAAGTCATCTCTAACCTTGGTCTAAACTTTAAACTGGACTAAATTTTAAGCCGATTGATTGATTTCAGTCTCAACCGACCGGTTCGATCCAATTTTTAAAACGCTAGATGGAAAGTAAATGTAGGCTTTAAATGTGTATGCTTTCATCGAAAGCATCTTCATCATCACTGTTAGTCACTGTAGCTCTCTGCAACTTCACTGTTCTCTCACACGCATCTCTCTGCCATCATGGGGCTACTCTGCTGCTGCTTCTGCAGCATCATCAGTTTTCCAGCTCTTAGCCTCCACACACAATCCTTGCCCCTCGCTCTTGTTTCTTTCTTTCCCAATACACACAGTGTACTGTAAGAGTGTGTGTGTGTGAGAGAGAGAGAGAGAGAGAATTGTGTTTGGCAGATGAGAGATTATAACAATACACTACACTGCTGATGTATAATAAGGAAGGAAGGCACATGATTAAACAGGATTAAAATAAAACACGGCAACTTATAGTATTTGTTTTCTTAAAAGTTATTTAATATCTTAAAATATTTTACAGTATACTGTCCAAACTATCTTTAAATATATTTCAGTGCACTCATTACTTAAAATATTTTGCAGGTTCATTTAATATCTTAAATTTATTTTTTTACAACTAATACTCTAAATTATTTTAAAAAATTTATAATGAGATCGTAAATAAAGGATTTTACGTTAAATAGGTCCTATAAAATTGGGTATTTATAGTTAGATCACAGGTTTTAGGAATATATTATTTCTAAGTCTCAATTAATAACTTAGAAGCTGTTAATGGCGCAGCTGAGGTTATAAATGACAACCTCATGAGGTTGTCATTAACAACCCCAGCAGTGTTATTAACAACTTTAGGACCTGACTACAAATACGCGATTTCACTAGATCTATTTAACGTAAAGTTTCTTATTTAAAGCCTCATTGTAAATTTCCCAATTATTTTTCAGGTGTAGTCAGTACCCAATATTATATAAATTATTAAGTATAAAATTGCATACAAAATATTGTAGAGTTGATGGATGGATATGAAAAATATTTTAAAGTGATCATTATCCTACAATGTTTTGATGGAGAAAAAGTTAAAGAAAAAGGGAGTAAAAAATGAATATTAAATTTAAAAATTTTAATAAATAAATTAAGAGAAGAGAATGAAAGGGGAGAGAGGTGGGGACGCGCGGGGCGAGGGAGGGTTTGGGTGGGAGTTGGAAGTATGCGTTTGACCGAAACCCCAGACACAGAGAGAGAGAGAGAGAGAGAGAGAGAGAGAGAGGTGAGTGAGGGAACTACTGACTGAGACTAAGACTGAGTCTGACTCCAAACATAACTTTCATCTGATCACTCTGACACTCAATCTTATTCCCTCTCCCCCCCATCCACGCCTACTCCTTCCCCTCTATCTCTCCCCCCTCCTTACGGCTCTTACCTCATCATTCTCAAATATTATCATCATTTATTCAATAATTTAGCTCATTTTTTATATTAATATTTTATTTTTTAATTCTCTCACTTAGATATACTCGGACTACTTTAAACCACGTTGTTTTGAGATTTTTTATTTTATAAAGAAGGGCTTGACCAACCCACATGAGTCACTGAGTTGACCGAGTTGGTTTCATTAGTGAACCGGATTGAGTTTGGGTCTAATATATCAGTTTTTCAGTCTGACTAGCCAATCTAACATGATTTTTCTTACTATACTCCTGATACTCAAATTTAAGATCCAAAAGAACCTAGTAACGTTTTATTGGTATGAAATGAATGATTCTGTAGATGAGAATATGGGGAGTAATAAAACATTATAATACAGGTGGCTCTGTGTGTGTGTGTGTGTGGATGAGAATATGGGGAGTAATAAAACATTATAATACAGGTGTGTCTGTGTGTGAAGGAATTAACAAGTGGGGAAGCAAACTGTGATATCACAGTTATTATTTATCATGTTTTTGTGTGTATGTGAATGGGACACACTCACTTGAAAAAGCAGTATACAAGTGGGGTAGCAGTAAGTACCAACATATTATTTCCCACTTGATCCCTTTCATTTTAGCTTTTCCCACACGCCATCCCCTTTCATTTTTATTGTTCATCTCAAATAATCTCCTCTGTTTTTAAATTCCAATATCAACCTCCTTTGATAGCCATATAAAACTATAAATTCACAATAAATTACATCACGCACGTATAATAAATTTTCAAGGGCAATTTTCTTATAATATCAATAAAATGATCTTAAATGAAATGAAATGGAATCATGCATATGTAGTAGGAAATGCTACTTGATAAGATTAATTATGTTTAAAAATAGATTGATTACCAAATGATGTGATTTGGAGTTCGCATGTCAGTGTCAAATTAGGATGTCGGACCCGTCCATTCATTCGCCTATCGCCATCATTACTCTACATACCGTCCCAAATTATCCTACAAACAAGCACCCACACCGACCTATTTATTCTTTCCTTTCAAAATATTTATTAATTCGTTTTTGTTTTCTTTCTACAGGTAGGGCACAACATGTTCCATAAATGGAATAAAATAAAATTATAATGATTAAAATACATCTTATGTTTTTTGTTGGCAAAAACTACATCTTATGTTTATTGAGAAGTGAAAAGAATTTGAGTTAAGAAATTAAGTTTGTTTTCGAAGGGACTTGCAATTGAATTATGGTTTGATAAGATGTGTAACAAAATAGCGAGGGACAATTCTAAAAAAATACAATGGAAATAGAAAAAATCTCAATTCACTGCAAGGAAATCGGAAAATCTCAAATTAAGTTTTTTTTTTGTGTAATTACGAAAATATCAATAGATTTTTAACAACATGAGTATCTTAATTCACAACAATAGTATCTCAATTAACAACATCAGCATAAACAACTCACAGTGTAAATACGTAGTACCTAAATACTTCTAGTGTTGTTAATTAGATGCTCGTGTTGTGAATTATCATACTCGTGTTGTTAAAAACCAGTGACAGTTTCATAATTACACAAAAAAGAAATACAAAAAGAATGATTTGATATTTTTCGATTTCGCTGTACTGAATTGAGATTTCTCTATTTCCCTTATCTTTTTTTAAAATTTTCCCAAATAGTAATAAGAAAAGCAAAATTTACAGAAAAAAAGTTAGAAACCTTAAAATCTAGGAAAGCGAGACTAAGGGGGGAAGGCATTTGGACAATGAATGTGAGCCGGTAAAACTAGTTGGGCCCGTGTCAGCCCGTCAAAATAGGCGTGGCCACCAAAGAAAGCCCATTTAACCCATCGGTTGGGGCGGGATGGCTCGTTTAACTTTATTATTATTATTATTATTACTACCACTACTACAATATAAACTAAAATTCTTTGAGTCAAATACTCTTATTCCCTTATCTTTAATGTTGTGTTTAACAACTTTTTCATGTTTTTTATGTGACATTATTATTTTCATATTATATTTATTTAATATACTATTATTAAATTTAAAAGAGAGAAATTTACATATTTTT
>JBAGKO010000003.1:19650535-19660724 GCA_037177275.1 Acacia concinna | reverse complement strand
AATTGGTGGGCCTATAACGTATTTATATTTGCTAAGACCTGTGGGTAACTTAGAAAATATAAGACCATATTATCCCACCCTAATTAAATATTTAATCACAATTGTCTACCTGTAGGCAAATATCAATTATAATTATATATTTAATTAAAGTCTAATATTTGATAAGTTCCATATGTGATTATAATTGCATGCAACAGGAAAAAGAAAGGGATGCTATGGCTACTCCCTAAAGAAAATAAAATGCCAATTACTAAATATCATGTAAGTGTATTCAAAATAATATATGCATAACATAATGAGAGATTAATTTAATCATTTTATTAATAGGGTGAAGAAAATGATTAAATTAATTATCTCCCACTAATTTTTGTATTCAAAATTGTTTAAATATTAATTTTGGCATATTCCAATTTATTTCCAAAAGGAAATAGTTAAATAATTGCCTAAAATAATTTTTCAGAGATTTAGACAATTAAATAACGCATAAAAACTAATTATTCAAAAATTATAGAATATGAATTTTTCCAAAATTAATATTTTTCTCAATTTAAACAATTTAAAATAACTCAAAATATGTTTCTAGAAATAAATAATCATGGCCCAGTGAGAAACAAATTTGAAAGAGCCCATTAGTGATTTTTCAAAATAATAAGGCCCAGAATCTTTTTCTTTTTTTTCCTCGTCAGCCCAATTATATATGGCCCAAGTCCAACGTCTGGCCCAGAGATAATTAAGTGAAACGCAGCGTTTCACTTATGACAGAACGATGTCGTTTCTGCTTCGTGTGAGGCGTTGTTTCAAGACATGAAACGACACCGTTTTGGACAAGGCAAAAAACGGTGTGTTTCGTTCGTCCTTCTTACTCGGATTCAAAACCCTACCCCGACACGCCAACCCGGACGACAACCCGAAAACTCGGCTGCCACGGCCACAAGATTCTAGGTCTCTTTTTGATGATCGGAGAGCTCCAAACGACGATTTTCATATGAGAAAACAGGAAAAAAGAAACAAACCAGAAGTCACACAAAATTTCTCTCGAAAATGCTCAGAAATCTGAAGCAAAACCGATGACAATCGGTTCCTTCATGTTTCACGATGAAAGCATCGATGATCTCTCAAAAACACAGATCTCAAACATCCATAGATTAGGCAATAATAAAAATACATGCAATTATAAAATCCACATATATGAACAGCCACATATTTCAGTTTCATGTTTAACGAAAACCAAAGAATAAACAAAATTTGACATGGTACATCAAGCTATCACCACAAAAAAACCAGAACACAAATTGCAAAGAAGCTTGAATTGATTCATGGAGGAAAGAGGGAAACTACGTTTTGAACATATGAGCAAGAAAAAAGAAGGTTCCCAAAATTGGAGAGATTTTTTTATAAAATATCATATCTCCAATCTGAGATAAGGAAATCTCAGATGATTCCATATCAAAGAAAAGAAGGCAGATGATAAGAGAACCTTGCTCTGATACCACAAGTAAGATAAATTGACAAAATACAGTGGAAGACTTGTCATACCTTTCACTATTGCTATTCTTTAATCTTGACGAGATTCGATTGTAGATCATTGCAACTGCAACATAAAAGATTTGTCAAAAGGTGGAGCAGATTGCTTATAACTGACTGTAAGGCATAATGATAATATTGGGAGTACAACCGTGGCCAGTTAGGGAACCTAAAAGAGCAGCTTAGGGTTTCCTAACGCTCAAAACTATATCGGCCACTAACTCACGATGTGATTCATCTTTCTATCAAAAATCTCACTAATAAGTAGCTGTTCAATTACGCTAATCCCTTATTGTGTCTTAATATGACCAATGGGCTACACTCAAGGATATTTTATTAATTACCTAATTAATAACTAATAATAATAATATATATAATAAAATATCTCATACCTTGGTCCTGTTCTAATCATTGGCAAATTTTGTTCAAATCTTTTATACTGCGTAGTGGATGTTGTGGTATAAGTCTCTATATATTTTTCAATGGCATATCCTTCCACCAATGGAAAATTTCTGCCAGCATTATGCTCATTCTTCAGCCCCAGCCATTGGCACTTCGGGAGGGATTGACTTTCATCCTCTGGCTGAATCATGTGGACTCACCACGTCGTTTTCCAATACTTCGCAAAATTGTTAAACGCTCCCATATTAAGATCATTACTATGATTAAGAATGTTCACTTTAACTTTGCAATATCTCTTTAAGGATGTATATATATTACTAAGATACACTATATTTTAACATTTTAAATGCATAGTTATACTTTATTTTAATAAAAAAGAAGAAGGAGAAAACTGTGTTTAGGTCCCAACAAAACAAAAACACAATCAAATAATTATGTGAAATCTTATAATTACACTTAAACTTTATGTAAATGTCTATAAACATTCATAAACTTATTAATAGAAATTCATAAAGTTATCAATTAGAATTTAAATGTAATGATGAAATTTTATAAGACTATTTAATTATTATTTTTAATTAGGATCTAATCACAATTATTATTTTTTTTTTAAAAAAACCTAATTAGCGATGACACTCACAAAAGTTACACGGACAACCACCACCACAAATTCATTGGCAGGCTCCTAAATTAGTAAATAAATAAATTATTACCAGAAATAACCGGTAGTCACCCGGTTCCCCAAATACGTACGCACCCACAAAGATTCTTCCCAAACATATCATTATTACATCTAGTAGATCCCTACACCGTATCCTTAATCATATGATATCTCAAAAATCATGCTGTTATTCATTTTTTTTTGGACAATACAATACATATTTTTTCTCTGTCCGAAGGAAATTACTACTTTATGTCTTAAATAGAAAATTTAATTAATTTTTTTAAGAGATAATAAACCTAATTAAGTCACATTACATTGTTTATATGATTTTTCTATAAACTAATTTATTTTGTTTATAAATTAATATATAATTAAATAATACACCACATATACTATAATTAAATAGTTTATTTAACTTTCTTAAAATTTAAAAAAATGAATTGACTCTTTATTAAGAATTAGTGAGAGTATATTCTATCATAAAATTGTAGGGAGAATTTTAGAAAAATGCCTCCCCAAATTCCAAAACTCTAAAAGGGATGTTAATATTTTAAAAAGACATTAAGGTGCTATGAACCAAATTGAGATTTTAAAATTTACTGACATGAACATTAGTGATTTTCGCAAGATAAGTAATGGTTTTCGCAAGAAGAGTAATGTATTTCGCTAGTTTGTGTTGATCCGTGTTAATCACTCTCTCTCCTCTCAAAGTTTTTCACAATTTAAGTAATGATTTTCATAAGAAAAGTAGTGGTTTTTGTTACTTCGTGCCGATTACTTTCTCTCTCCCCTCCTCTGACAGCATTGTTCATTTAACAGAGGAGAAAGATGAATCTACTTATGATGTGAACAGTGTTGGATTTTCATAATTTGAGTAATAGTTTTCATCAGAAGAGTAATGGTTTTTGCTATTTCATGCTGGTCACTGTTCTTGTCAACAAAATTTTAAAACTCCAATTTGGTCCATGGTACCTTAGTGTCTTTTTGAAATGTTAATATTCCTTTTGGAGTTTTTGAATTTGGGGAGATATTTTTATAAAATTCTCCCAAAATTATCCATTTAAAACTGAATATTATATTAAAAATTAAAGATGGAATATCTTATCTTAAACCTGAATCTCCCCAAGTTGTTAAATTCTGAATTTTAATAGCATTAAAAAAATAATGTGACTGAGATATGACATATAGTTGGGAGTCCCGTAGGAAAATCAAAGACCAGAAAAGCAGATCAGAAGACGACGACTTGGAGCTCCAGAATGCGACTATTGAAGTGAGAGAAAATGATTTTCGTTGTGTGTGTGTGTCTGTCTCTTGTGATTGTGATTGTGTGTGCACTCAAATCAACTCAACTATTCCTTTTAGCTGGTTCCAATACACTCTCCAATCCAGATATAAAAAAATCAACAATATTCATACGCTCTTTGTATTTTTTTTCTCTCAAATACGCTCTTTGTATTTAACTATTTATGGTAAATTTAAAATCATAGAACAAAAGGTAAGAAAATGACACACGTTAAATTATTAGAAAGCTATTAAAATAATAATGGCTCAAACAAATGATATGATATAAAGGGTAATTGATATTATCTCACTGCACATATTTTACGGGGTCAATCATGGATCAATGTCACTGTTGGTAATTTCTAAACTGAGCTTCAGAATAAAGATCGGGATAATATCCTTTCACTTCTATCATTATAACTTCACTGTTCTTCTCACCCTTTTCCAACGCTTCTTCTTCCTCCTCCTCGTCCTCCTCTCTGGTTTTTCAACTCCTCCTTCTGCAACCTGAGCTTTGTTCCAATGGAGGAGGGCTTCGAGCCTTACCATGTTCCTCAGCAAAGCAGGAGAGACAAACTCAGGGTCGGGTTTCATCCCAGCCAACACTCCTCCCTCCCCCCCACGGCGGCGTGCGGCGGTTTACTCCCTGTCTCCGACCCTTCCCTTATTCCCTCCGATCTGCTAACGTGCGCCAACAATAATCCTCAATCCTCCAATTTGCAAATAGACCCTGCAACTGTTCAAATTATAAACAACCACCCTTTTCTTAACTTTCCTCTCTCTCAAACCCTTCGTGCCGAGCCATTGTCTTTATCTCTCTACACTCCGCAAGCCAATCTTGACGGTAGTAATCCTCCACTTGAGCTGAATCTTCAGAGATATGATGGCGGCGGCTCCGTGAATATCCCGGCAAACGACGCGGTTTTGAGAAGCTCCGTCGTTCCGCTGGGGCCCTTCACTGGTTATGCTTCGGTGTTGAAGGGATCGAGGTTTCTGAAGCCAGCTCAGCAGTTATTGGAGGAGCTTTGCGACTTTGGGGGTCGTGAAATTTGGTCCGCAGAAAAGTTGACGGCGGATGCTTCGTTGATGGAGCCTCCTCCGCCGTCGGAGAGCCTTGTCTCCGGCGATCTGCCGCTTGGGGATGACGGTGGGGAGGGTGGGAAGAAAAAGTCGAGACTGTTAACTATGCTTGATGAGGTATGACAATTTGTACACACTTGTTTGGTTTTTTTCGTATCAGTTTTTCTTTGATAGAAATCTAATCATGTGAGCCTGAAACTTGTCTGTCATGTCGTGTTTTTGGAATACACCTAATCGACTTCGCCTAAATTTTGTCTATTTTTTAAGTATTTTATTTTTCTGAACTTGGTTTTTTACTTTTTTGATCATTTGGATTTTTAATCAGAAATGGGTTGGGGTTACTTTCTGGTTTCTGATAATATATCAGCTTCAACTGAGTCCTTGTTAAACGTTGGTCCGAATATGTCTTCTTCCCTTTTGTCTTGTTTTGAACAAATGACCAAATTTTTTGGCATATAAATGAATGAATACTTTTAGAGAAGACATCAATGTGATATGCGATTTTTTTAAATCCCCTCAACAATGTGATGTGATATTGGGATTTGATTTAAAAAATTGTAGCAATTATAATCATAATCATCATCTCTTTCGTCAATTTTTTTTTAATGAAGACACATATTAATGTCCACACACACATTTAATCGTTCGTACTAGTAACCTTTAAAGGAGATAAATCAGGCAACTTAACGGAAAATCCCAAAAAAATACTTTCAAAATAATAAAATTACAAGTTTTGTTTCTTACAATAATTTTTTATTAGACTTGATTAGTAATTGACAATGACTAATTTGAGATTTTTAAAATTTTATTTTTTGAAAATTTTCCTACAACTAATAACTAATACCGTCTCTGTTAAAGTGGGTCTCATGTTGATATAGAGTAATAGATAAATTTTACTTAATCATTGTCCTTAAAGTTGCTCATATTTTCCCTTGATGATCTTGGCGTTCCTTGTTCTTCTCAATTTTATTATGTTCGGTGGTCTTACAACTGTAGGGTTGTAAGATCTTTATTGAAAAGTGAATAGATGAGCTAGCATCTTTATATGATTTATAATTATGCCCCTCTTTTAAATATTCTGGTTGAAAATAATCATATCGATGAAGCCTAGTATTTGTAAAATTCAACGTTTTTTTCTTTAACAACAAAGTTAAGTAATCAATCCACTCCTGAAGTGAAGCATCATGTGCAAGAATAGCATCAATACCAACCTCCACGTTATGATTAATATAACGTCAGTGTTTGGTGGGTTGATTTATTACCTGGCTGAGTTGGATGCTGTCTGATTGATTGCATCGTAGAAGGGTGCTAATTATGATGTTCGTGTGTGTGTGTCTAGCTAATTTACTACTGATGTCTTTTAATAATTATGATAATAATAATAATATTATTATTAATATATGTGCATGTAGATTCTTGCATATCATAAGTTTGATGTCCTCGATGAACTCAATTATCTTTTTGGAAAAGTTAATGGGAGGGAATATATGCACCAAAAAAATGGTATTATAAAGTGCCTGACAACCGTAGAAAGAGTTCTATTTAAAACTGGTGACACAATATAATGTCGCTCATATATTGGAGAGCGTAATGTGTTATGCATAAAGTAATTGAAGGAATCCTTGTTAAAGATTTGTATATATACTTAAAATAAAAGTGCGTATATTATATCTATTCCATCATCTTGGTCTTCCAAGATTGGAAATACCCACATTTGCATCACCAAGTTTTTCTGCGCTTTATATATTTGGCTTTGCTTTTACTTTGATTAGATTACATGGCTATCATTATATTGACCAATTTATAAATAATTTATGTCAATATTAATTCATAATTATTATTTAATACATTTATATCTTGAACTATTAATTGTACTGTTTACCGCCATTAGCTAAGAGAAACTGAGGTATGAAATTGACAAGGAATTACTGTAGGTTCGTGAGATTTTGTAGATTTCATTTAAACTTCGAAGCCATAGCGTTATATGTTAAGTTTATCAAAAAAGGGAGGGGGTAAGTATGGCGTACCTTTTATGTTGGAATTTACTTGTAAAAATACTTGTAAAATGTTTATTATTATATTCATGGCTAATTTGAATTGCAATGCAAATCTCTTGAAAAAGTTCTCTTAGCTTCATGCATACATAATTAATTTGCTCTCCTGTTCTTTTTATAATGAACACTCTTATAGGGTGATCCTTAATACGAGTGTAAGAAACAAATCTTATTTGTCTGAAATTTTAAATTGATATTTCCATTTTTAGCCTAATTAGATATATGTCAACATCTCTCTGCAATACATTTCCACCTATTATCTCTCATGTACACTTTTTCTAAAAAAAGGTATAATCATAAATAAAGGAACAAAAGTTGTACATTTATTACTTTTAACTAACACTTTGAACTGTATGATTTTAGTATTTGTTCCTTATAAAAAGAAAATACAATTTAAATTGGCTTGTCTTGGTATATCACTCATAATTAGTGTGTTCCTAGCATCTGTCGGCCAAGAAAACACAAGTTCTGTCTGAGTGGGCGACACATCACCTATTTTTAGAGTAAGATGTTTATTAAATCAAATTTGTCTCGTGTGGTTTGTGTGGCTTGCATGGAATACTAGTATCAAAGATACACAAATCTTGAATTTATCACTAGCTGTTGTATATACTTGTAAAACATATGAAAGGTTTTATTTTTGTTCACAGGACTTGAGCTAATTTAATACTCATTTGTATCCTTGTATGGAAATTCTCTAACTTCGTTAAGTATGATCAGGTGTACAGAAGGTACAGGCAGTACTATCAACAGATACAAGCAGTAGTAACTTCATTTGAGTATGTTTCAGGCCTTGGTAATGCAGCTCCTTATGCAATTTTGGCTATAAATGCCATGACCAAGCATTTCAAATGCTTGAAGACCTTGATCATGGACCAGCTCCAGTTCACTAACAAGTCTCACTTTCACCATATGAGCAACAAAAAGGATGAATCTCCAAGGTTTGGAAATGTTGATCACAGAGGCGGAGGACCTTACAGCCATATTAGGGATACTCAAAACCCCGAATTACTGGGAAACCAACCAATCTGGCGACCTCAACGAGGACTCCCCGAGCGTGCTGTGACTGTTCTTCGGGCATGGTTGTTTGAGCACTTTCTTCACCCGTAAGAGACCTTTTTTATACATATGGTGCTTTATTTAGTTATCGAATAATAGGTGTCTGCCTCAATTTCTGCTATTCAAGGGCTTCTTAGTTCATTCTCCTCAAGTTCTTTATTTTGCGTGTGATTGGATTCTAGTCTTAGATTAGGATATGTACACAAATTAACACTTCCAAGCTTAAAAGGACAGATCATACGGTAGCACGAGTAGTTAGCCGCTGCATAACTTCCCATGCAGAAGCCTGGTATCTTTGATTATACTCTTTTAATCCTATTTATAAGGCACTTTCAATATATTTTCTTATATATTGAGAAAAATCTTAAATATCGTTAACTTTGCTTTAAAATTCGAGTTGCCAATTTTACCCTTATTGAACTACACACTTTCCCAAAAAATAACAAACCACACCATAATAAATTATAGGTAAAATTGTGCATTCATGAAAAACATTTAATGATGTGCCATATATAGGACCAAAAGATACATTCTCGCTCTTATAATTAAATAGGACTTTTTATGGTACTTTCATTCAACATCATGTCCAACATGGCCAAAATCCTTTTAGTTGGAATTCTCTGACTTTCATGAATCTTTCTCGATTGGGTGCAGATATCCTACTGATACGGACAAGCTGATGCTGGCAAGACAGACCGGTCTGTCTCGTAGCCAGGTGAGTGTTTTTGACAGAGGATCCAAATTTCATCTGATGCAATTTATGCTTATATATATACCCATATAAACCTGAAGACTAGAGAAGGTGTTAATTTTTGTGTGATTATATTATATAATAGGTGTCAAACTGGTTCATTAATGCAAGAGTAAGGTTGTGGAAACCCATGGTTGAAGAAATACACATGCTAGAAACAAGACAGTCTCAAAAGAATCATCAGAACACAGAAGATCACAACAAGACCAAGCCCAGCACAAGTGACAAGTTTCAACAAGATGATGATGCTCCGTTTAAACGCACCAGAAATTATGAATCTATTCCGCCTCATCATGATATGTCTGCGTCAGTGACCAATCATCAGCTGCCTTGCAATGCAATAAGCAGTGTTAATGATAATCATCATAATAGTATTAATAATCAGGCAGTGCGTGTTGGAGCAGTGGCCAATAGCGTCTCGCTCACACTGGGTCTCCACCAGAACAACGGTGGGCTTGCTCTATCCGAACCTTTTCCCATGAGTGAAGCTCTCCGTTTTGGCCTTGCCCTAGAAGTTCCCAGTAACGAAGAGTATGTAATGAGTGGTTCTGAATCGCAGAATCGGCATTATGGAAGAGACCATCAGGTGATTGGAGGGCAACTTGTGCATGACTTTGTTGGCTGAGTATTATTATATTATTGGATCAGTGTGATCCACTAACCATAAAGACGAGAATAACGATATCGGAAATATTCTTCTTCCTATTTTTATGGTGCTAATTTTAGAGAGCTGGGTTGAGGTGGCAGTATTATTATTTAGAGATGCCTTCGAGTATTTGTGTAAAGTCATTGCCAATTCCAAATACAAGGAAAAAATTGATATCTTCTGATATCTATAGCCTGGTCCTGATCTTCCCATGCAAGAATGAATAGATTTTCTCCAATGTTGCAGCAGGTTTTTAAAGCTATAATTTAGTAGTACAATCAGGCGATTATTTGCTGAAAAATTTGCACATTTTTTTGTTTTATATATTTTATTAATTATTAATCTTGATGGTTTAATAATCACGTCTTTGTTATGCATGTGAAGCTCTAGAAGAGGAAGGTGTAATATTTTTATCTTTTTTTCTTCTTTTTCTTGGCAAAAAATTTTGTTGCACTTTCTGTTATAGTTACAATTTTTGTGCTAACTCTCTTAAGTGAAGTTAAAGCACTCAATTATGGTTCTTTAACAGGAGAAAAAGGAACAGTGGCATCATTAAAAAAAAAAAAACTTTTAGTGACGATTTTTAATGGCGACTATTTAAAATTAATGTTTTTAACTAATAATGAATGTAATTTTTTAATACCATAAATAAAAAATATATTATATTAATTTTATTATATTATTTTTCATATTTTAATTTTCCAAAAAAATGTTTTAGGTATTATATT
>JBAGKO010000003.1:19598782-19618275 GCA_037177275.1 Acacia concinna | reverse complement strand
TTACAAAAGTATAGTATTTCAATGTATTTTTTTACTTTTTATATTATTTTAATAAAAAAACCTGTTTGGAGTATTATAGTTGCGATTCGATTTACAAGTCGTCTCAAGATGTTGATGGATTCGATAATCTATATACCATTAAATTCTTAAAAACAATTGATTATTTGAGCCTACCAATGCATAGTCTTAATATTAAAGTTGGAGTACCTATTATGCTAATAAGAAATATTGATTAAGTTTATAGGTTATGTAATGTATCTCGATTACACATTACTCTACTTGGAAAAAAAATGTTATCATAGCAATCACATTAAATGGGTCAAACTCAAATAAAAAGATTTTAATTCATCAAATGGATATGAATCCATCAATACTAGTCTTACTTTTAGAATGAAGAGGAGACAATTTCCAATTACTTTGTCTTTACCAATGACAATTAATAAGAGTAAGAGTTAAGGGCAACCATCACATTAGGTTAATTTATGCCTGTCAAAACTACTTATATATGGTCAGTTATATGTTGCTTTAGCAAGAGTTCAGAATGTTGAAGTTTTGAAATTCTACTAGATGATGGGAGTACTTAGGGGTGAGCAAATTAAAACCGAAACTGAAAACTAAATTGAACCGAACTCAATTTGGTATTTTTGGTTTGGTTTCAGTTTTCGGTTCGGTTATTGGAGAAAAAATCAATTAAAACTGAAAAACTGAAATTTATTTATTTATTTGATAATTGCATTTTTTATAATTAAATAGGTTTAAATTTTAACTTATAGTAGAGAAAATCTATATTTATATTAAATCTCTTTGATTTATTTTATATATTTGTCCCTAAAATTTAATTGTCAGGATTAAAAAATAATATATGTACAAAATTTATTCATATATATTTTATTTTATAAATAATAAATTAAAAAATCGGTTAATTCGGTTATTAACCGAACCGAACCGAACCGAAATATTTCAATTTTTTTAATGTTGGCTATTTCGGTTGTTCGGTTTGTAAAATTACTCCTATTTGGTTATTTTGGTTTTCACCGAAAAACCAAATGCTCACCCCTACTGGCTAGGAGGCTTTAATTTAATGACCACCAGAATAACATACTATAGGAGACCCTCTTGCAGTATACTTCAGATGGCTTATACACTATTTTAAGGGAAGTAATAAATAGTATTGACCAGACCAGCTTAATTTGTTCCGTTTCAACTTTTAACAAACATTATGATTTTCTTTTTAGCTGACATAAATGATGAGGATGTATAGGAATTACATTTTCTCAAGCTTTCGTTTAATTAATTGTGGGTAATTAAATTTTGGGAAAATTAGAATGAATGACCTAAAAGAAAATATGCTTATTGAGAAGGACCATAAAAAGTTGTAATTATTTAGAAGGACCAAATACAAAAATATATAATTAAAAATACTAAAATACCCCTAACAAAATTTATATATTCCTTCCTATATTCTCTACCACATCATATTTTTAAAGCAAATACAAAAAAACTAAATTCACAAATTAAACAAAAAATTTCTCAATTTTCATTTTTCACAACTTTCAAAAATTACTCATTATTCAGTTTTTAAAAAAATTATAATTTTTTATAAACCAAGAAATTTTATGATTTATTTTTATTTTATAAAATTTTATATGGGTTAAAAATTTATTTAATGTTAATAAAATTGAAAATATAAATAATATATTATATCGTGAAAAAAAAAATATGAAATGATGTTAGCTTTTTTTTACGAATTTAGCTTTTAGTTTTATAAAAAGTGCTTAATTAACTCTTACTGAAAAAAAAAATAATTGATATCCATTTTAATAATATAAATTGTGCAACTTCTCGATTCATTGTTGATTATATGAATAGGGGAAAATAAAAGTAAGAAAACATATATAATAATATCACATTTGAATTATAGACGGTTTTACTTTTAATTTTAGTTACTTTTTAATTATGAATACAAGAAGTAATGGATGAAGTTTTGTTTGGGGCAATTCAGCCATTTTAAAGTTATATTATGATGTTTGGTCATTATAAGTAATTGTAGTTTTTATGGTCCTTTACGATAAATATTATTTTCTCTCAGTCGTTTATTTTAATTTTCGCTTGAATTTTACTTATTCTTGTCATGTGTATATATTCAAAATAATTTGTCTTGTAATTAATGACGAGGCAACATTTTAAGAAAACTTACTGGCCCATAAATATTATCTCTATTATACACATATAATCAACATAATCAATATCCCCCAATTCTGAAATATATAATCTGCAGTATACGTTCGCCAAAGATCATATCAACGTCAATATTACAACAATTATTACTACTAAATTGAAGTCGATGAATTAATATTTAACAACATAGGAGATTACTTCTCAACTTAAAATACGGAAATTTCTTGAAGAAGTTTCATTCTCACTCCCCAGCTATTATGAACATGACTTGAAGGTGTAAAATTGTAATGACAAAGTTATATTGGAAGTCGACACTTCATTCATTCAAACTTCTATTGTCAATTTGTTAAATTTTGAACTAGTTAGATGTACGCATCATGTACTGTAGTTATACTAGCAACCTTAGTTTTGAATATATTTTTTTTTATTGTTTGCTTAAAATAAAGGTGTGCTAAGATAATAATCGAACATAAAAGTTATCAAATTAAAGTTTTCGTTAATTTTAACCTATATATAACCCCATAGTTCAAGGACTGGATGCAATAATTGTCTACGTGGTTTAAAGATAGATATTTGCAATCAAAATAGTGACAAGGGAATAGAATGAGAATGATTTATTATACTGTTAATTAAAAGCCAATACTTATGTGATTTCCTTTTCTTTCAATTCAGATTCATCTTTTATGCTAGCTAGAGAATGTAACAAGAGTGAAAGCTGAGCTAGAAGTTCCACGTGGCACTTCAATGATTTTATTCTAAAGCATAAAATTCTCATAGCTATCCTTTACTACATTGTCATATGTGACCTGTAAAGAATATAACTTTACACGACACCAAAAAGGAAGATTTTATCGATGCGCCTTTGAAATGAATCAAGAAAAAAGAATGCACAATCTACCGGAATGAAATCGATAGCTATATACCATACCAATGATTTGTTAAACCAAGAAATGAATAAGAGAAAATAGATTCTTGATCGATCTATCGATAGAGCACTTTATTGGCTTTTCCCTGTGGACCCCTATATTCAATAACACTATAAATTTCTGACACTGATAAAGCTTCTATAAGTATTGTTTGGCAGTAGTACATTGGGGTAGGATAGGGTAATCTGCATCCTGAGGTTTAGGGCAATAATTTATTATATTGTATCTAGTCCTTGGGATGCAGATTACCTCTTCCTTACCACCAATCTGAAGTTATAGCTTTTCTGCAGAAATCCCTCATATCTGGAGCTATACATATATAGCTTCTTCTTCCATTATCTTTCCACTTAGGCGTTGGATTAGGAATCGGTAATCTGCATCCTGAGCTATAGACAATGAATCATTTTTATTATGAAGTTGTTTCTTGTCCTTGGGATTCAGATTACCTCCTCCTTACCTCCAATTAAGTACCAAGCTTCTGGGCATTAATCTGAGAATTTGTAAGAATTTTTATTGCTTGATTCTTCCTGCAGGCTTTCATTGATCAACTTTCATATATCCATTCAGCCCAAAAAAACAACTTCTATATATCCATGTTGAAAATCAGGATTTTCATAATAATATGATATCCACACAAGTTCAATGCAGATCACAAATCTTTGCTATGAGTTACTCAGTGTATGACAATAATGTACACTTTAAGGTTTATTTGGATTGGGAGAAAGATGAAAAAAATAAATATTAGGTTTAAAAACTTCCATAGATAATAAAGAAATTTATTTTTTAGAAGTTTTTTCCCCCTAATTTTCTCTTCATCCAAACAATATTTATTTATCGGAGTATCATGAGCATAGCTTTATCTTAAAAGTTATTATTCCAGTGACATGTTAGTAGGTCTTAAAAGTTATTATTCCAGTGACATGTTGGTTGGTTGAAAGAAATAATTTCCTTCCACATGAACTTCGAATGACATTGAGATAAGCGAGAGAGTACTCCATCCTATACTTTGAATTACTCTCACTCCCCCCATCCGATCCTAAATGGAATCAGTTAATTTCCTTTAGTACTGAAGGTAAGAAATCAATCCTCTTTATTTTGTTTTACACAATGTTTTAAAACCCAACCGAATGTTGAGCTGGAAAGGTTAATGAGTCATGGTTGAAACGGTTGGGCTGTTTGGTGAGCCAATGACGTAATAATTAAATAAAATATGATATATGTATATATATATATATATGTTATACTTTAGTCTAATTTTATAAGCATCTTTCATTCTAGTTGTAGAAAACGAATTGGTAGTTAAGATTAGTTGAAAATAATAAATGAGTCAAAAAAGTAGTGTCTTTTCCCAATATACCCTTATTTATGACAAAAAGTATGAGAGAGAATGAGTATAAAATATATGAGAGATAATGAGTAAAAAGTAAGACAGTGAATGTATAATTAATTATTGAAAGATAGAGAATTAATTGTGAGTGGATGATAATTAATATAAAGGTATATATTTAATAAAGGGAGAAAAGAAAATGATAGTTTAAATTTGAAAAGAAACAAAGAAAAATGCTTATATTAAAAACCAAACCCATGAGAAAGTTGTTTATAAAAAGGATTGGAAGGTGTATCATTCATATGAAGTCAACAATTTTTAGCTTATAATATATAACTAATTTAAATTTTAAAGCTTTAGTAAAAAAAATTACAACATAATTTTTTGGCAATTTTACTTGGGTTGGGCAGTTTTTCACACCCTGGTCCAAGTTCTGAGCCAACACCCGGTGGTAGCCCAAAAGTGAGCTAGAAATGGCTCAAAACAATTCTTAGCAAAAAACTATATAACATATAAATTTAACCCACCTCAATGACCAGCCGATGGTAAGATCAGTTAGACCATTCAGTCCAATCCGGGTCTTAAATCCTTAGTTTTACAAATTTATAATTTTCTTTCAAACTATTCCAAATATGTTTATTTATATTAAATGGAATTTCCATCAATAGGGTAGTTTTCCATAACTTGCAGTGATTGAGCTTTTTTTAAGAAAAAAAATTATTTACAGACAATGTAGTTTTATGAACACTCATCCAGAATCTAATACTATCACTTGGGCCTTGAACGCCTACATATTTTGTTGGCCGAATATTGTACATTTGTACCATATGCTTTTCATTCCGATATACAATATTCTTAAATTAATAAATTATGTTCCATACTTATCTTCCCCCAATCAGAAGGTATTAAATTAAGCCTAACGCCCAAAGCCTAAAAGGGGCTCCGATCCTGTCAGATATATTTTCGTTCCATTGCATAATTCAAGTGTCTCAACCGACCATTAAAGCCTTCACCTGATCTCGATCAAGAAACAGTTGCTGCCAAATGGAGGAGTGAAGCATTCCTCTTCCAATATTCTCTATGTAGATATAAGAACTACATTTGTAGTCGTTTCATTTTATTTAATGGATTTGATATTTTTCAAAAAAGAAAAACAAGTGGACACCAACCTCTTCTTTCCTGCCCATTCTCTTCCCTCTCTTCCTTTTCTTTTTTTGTTTTCTTTTTTTTTTCTTGCTTTCGCAAGATAACCTCCAGTCCGATAGGCTAAAGCCTAATCCTCCACTTATTGTGAGTTCTTCTATTAGAAGGACAGCTGGCTAGAAACTTCAACGCTGCTCCATACCCAAGATCAGGAATCGAACCCCTGACCAAGGTTAAGGGTGGAAGACCTCTCTTCCTTTTCTACCTACTATATCAACATTTGAATGGTTTGGATTTAACTTATACAAAATATTATTTTTAATTTTTTTACTGCAGAAGTAAATTATTCATATGAAAAATTAATCAACTTTTATTTTTAAATTTAGCATTTTAATAATACTTTTATAAAGGATCAAATTTTAATCATTCAAAGATATTGATTTAAGGGTTAGAAAAAGGAAGAGGAGGGAGAAGGATGGGAAGGAGAGGGGAAGGGTTCCAAGCTATATCACCTTCTTCTTTTCTTCCTCTTATTTTTAGGGTGAAACCCCTGACCTTTTTTTGAGTAAAATAATACATGTTTCATTCAATTCTAAATTCCCTCATCCAATTCTAATAACTAATAGATGGATGATGATCAATGATACAAAAATTGGCCTCCATATCGTAGCAAGTCTTAGGTTAGTGAAAGGAAAAGGAAAGTATTAATTAGCAATATAATAATATATAATAAGGTTCTTCTCATAAATACTCCCTTTACTTTTCCCTCTGTAATTTGGAGAAAGGGGGAAAAAAGGAAGCCCATTATTTTTCCAAGGGCAGCTCCATTTTGCAGATAGTTAAACTACACTACTTATAAAAAAAAATGTATACATTTGCTACTCCCTATAAATAGGGAAAATTTCAAAAAAAGACAAGTGAAATAGGGAAAAGACAATTCAGTACAACAAAATCTGAAAATCTCAAATCAGTCTGTTTTGTACTTTTTTTGGCTAATTATGAAAATGCCACTGAATTTTTCACAACACCAGTTTCGTAATTCACAACACAGATATCCAAATTAACAACACCAGGTACTACGTATTTACACTGTGAGTTGTAAATACGTAGTACTTAGTGTTGTGAATTACAAAACTCATGTTGTGAATTACAAAACTGGTGTTATGAAAAATTCAGTGGCATTTTCGTAATTACCCAAAAAAAATACAAAACAGACTGAATTGAAATTTTCAGATTTTGTTGTACTGAATTGTCTTTTCCCTATTTCACTTGTCTTTTTTTGAAATTTTCCCTTAATATAATATCAAATTAATTTTTAAAAAATGTTAAGGAAATTAAATAAATACTTAATTATAGTACATATTGTGTATCATTTAATTATGTATCAATTTATAATTAAGTCGTATAAATTAATTTAAAAATACGATAAATATAAATAGTTTAACTTTTTAATCTCAAAAAAAAGTTAAAGTATACTTTTGGTCCTTTAAATTTAGTCGAAGTCCTCTTTTAGTCTTTTAATTTTAAAAAGTGTTTTTAATCCTTTTAAATTAACGCCGTTAACTTCACTGACAAAAAATACTGACTTAGTAAAATTAAAATGCTGACATAATTTAAATGGATGCTTTAATTTTGGCAACAACTTAAAGATTTACTAGGTTTTAATTATTTTCTTATTTACACATAATTTAAATATAAGATCACGTCAATATTTTAAATTTAAACATGTTGAGTCAGCATTTTTCATAAGTAAAGTTAAGGATGTTAATGGGATTAAAAAGACATTTTTTAAAATTAAGGGATTAGAAAAAGTCCTTGATTAAATTTTAATGACCAAAAGTATATTTTAGTCAATAAATAAATTATGTATTATATTAATAATTGGGAGTTGAAATTAACACACACATTATCAATCAAGTGGATAAGAATTTATTCCCTTTCCATTTTGAGGGATGGAATCATAGGAATTCATTGGTTCGGGTTTACATCATTTCATGTCGTGTGACCAAAGATAACGGAACATGATTGCTATCATATATAGGACCCCAACACCACAACAGTGTCATTTCCTTGGGACCTTACCATAATATCTAATGATAATGCCACCCAAAAAGGCAAAAGTAAAGATGAAAAATATTTATTATAATATAACAAAAAAACAAAATAATATTATACTTTTACGTTTCGGAAGGGGATTAATCAAATTAAGATAAAAAAAAAGAGTAATGTTATACTTTTAAAAGATACAGGTAATAATTTGAAATTTTCTTTAAAATTTATTCATAATTGTTTAAAGAATAATCATATTTCATAATAATCTGGGAGTAAAAATTTCACAATAAATAAGGCTTTCTCGCATCATTATGATATGAAAAATACTAAAAAAATTGCATCAAATACCACAAATCAATTTCCTTAATGTCATTGAGGATTAGAATGTAACGAGTAAAAAATTTTGGAAAACTATTTGTTGCTAAGTATGATGATATTTGAATATGACTCAATAATGTCAAATATCAAATATTTTTATTAAAAAAACGAAATGAAAACTACAAAGCAAAAAAAGCTATTGCACAACACTTTCAAAGATATATGGTACGTTCAATATGATGAGGCTTCAATAAAAAGTTAGATGTTGGAAGCCACTTTGATTTGTTGAGAAATGGTCCTCTGCTGCATCAGGCCAACCATATTGTTTTTTTAAAATTAATTTATGCTTAAACATTATCTCATGCTTTTCAATTTTCATGAACAAATTGGGAATCCATCCACTTCAAGAATAACTTTCTTATGGTCCTCAGGTACACATGCTCTTAAAAACAAAAATAATGGACATCTGTGATTTAATTTGAATGCTAAAGAGGGCATGCTTGTTTTAATATAGCTATTTGACTAAGTTAAATTCAAACATTGCTGATTAAGTTGTTCTTCTACAGACATTTTATACATTCACACATACTCAAACTTGAGACAGCTAAAATGTAATGAACTAAAGTTTGAATCCTTGTTAGGAGAAGTGTCCACATTTAGTGCCTGACAGTGTCTCCAATAGAATAGTCTCCAATAGGAGGATACATGTACCTAGCACAAGACAAACAAACAAAAAAATTAAGTTGCCAAAACCCCTTTCATAGTAACATTTGTCCCATGTTCATATAAGAACAGTATATGTGATCTTATTTGGGATCCATTTGCTTAAACAGCATCCCATGCTTTTTTCTTCTTTTGCCTTGAGGGAGAGAAATTTCATTCCATCAGAAGAATTACAAGCAGCAGTTGGGTTACAAAAGAGTAACCGGCTGCAGACAAAGTAAACAGACCAAATTTCATTTCATCAGTATGTTAATTTTTTTTTTTTTTTCAATCTAATAATTATGCTATCAGACCAAATCAACACCCCTGCTTAACTGGGAAAAATTCCTTCACTCTCATTCTGTGCAAGCTATAAAATCCATAGAAATTTAACATTATAAACAAGTCAAGAAAGAGAGTAAAAAACTTTTGTAACTAAAATTTTTATGGACAGATTGATATCTGAAAGACGAGTTTATGGTTTATTCTTCATTTAATCGTACAACAGATAACAAGTGTGACCAGGAAGCCAACCAGATCTTTTATTGGTACCATGCAAGCTGATGCAGCCCTTGTGGCACAATACCGATTGCATCTATTCCTACAATCCTATGTGGAAAATAGAAGGTGCAAGCATGAAAGAGAAATCAGTAAGATGGTCCATATGATTCGTTTCTGAAGCTAAGCCTCCTCCTAAATTAATTTTAAACGAGAAACAAAGCAAGCTGTCGTTCTGTTTTCTACTGCCCTGATCAATGTACATCCTCCTTGCCTATATGTTGATGCTAGGATCTGAAGCACAGGAACTTTTTAAAGAGAACTAAATCTGTGTTACACAAAGTAATTGTTTGTGTTGTTAGTAGACACTCTCTCCAATCCTAATTATAAGATTCAGTTGACTTTTTTTAGAGAAGTTAAAGAAACAAAATAAATTATTTAAACATATCGTATGTTGTGATTTATTATATTATATATTAGTTCATAAATCAAACAAAATAGTATAGAGAAAAATGATAAATTTTAATACTTTAAAGTAATATAATTAGCTTTCTTAGGGTTCTTAAAAAAAGTCAACTGGGTTTTATAATTAGAACCGAAAAGAGTACTTCAAATTTACTCATACAGCAACATAGGCCTATAGGGGATTCTAATTCCATAAACTAGCTATCAATGAACAAATGGGATGTCTTTCTTAATCAGTCATTATCGTCTTTCCAGAAGATATAGCTTTAGATTCTTAAATCACGGAATAATAAACTTCAAGCATACTTAAACGCTTCCATTCATGGCTATCAGATAATCTGGAATCAATATTTCATCAGCATGAAGATATAAGCATCTAGGCATCCTTTTAAAAAGCAGTCAATAAAATAACTTTTATAGAGGTGATGCTCTACCACATGACTGAAGTTGTGGACGATCCTTCATCGCAGAAAAACAATTTTTCCTTTTTTGGGTAGAACTAACTGTATGTGTTCTCTGAGCCCTCAAATCAACAACTCAAAAATATACCAATAACTTTTAGAACGACTATAAATCCCTTGCATCATAGATGTAGAATGTACTCATAAATTATTTGTTTTTTTGGTTCTCTCTTCTACTTCCATTGGCTCAATTTTCTTTTGCAGAGTGAGTATTGGGTCAGGATTAGGTAATCTGCATCCTGAGGTTTAGAACAATATTGTATCTAGCCCTCAGGATGCAGATTACCTTTTTCCGGGACACCAATTTACAACTTTTAAATTTATGTTGTTGTAGCCAACCTTCTTTGTGCTTTGAATTGCATACTCTGTATCCGTATTGGTTTGTGCTGCCACTTCCCTTGGTGCTCTTCTAAGGTGAGGCTAGTTCTTATTGCAACAAAGTGTACAAAACTTTCCAGCTATGAAGCCAATACACACTGACAAAATAATATGCAAAGATTTTAAACAAAGTTTTAGGTGTTTTACTGTGCCCAGCACTCGTATCTGGGACAATATGCCTCCTATTTTTTTTAAAGAATGAGTATTTTTTAGGTTTTAGGTTGTGCGCCTATGAACCACTTTTTGCTGCAAAGCTACAGGTCAAATGACATTTAACAACAGGGTTTTCTCAAGATTGGTACTACGATGTCGTTAATAGCATTATACGCGATGTCATAGTCCTGTTTGCACTTGTATCTGTTTATTGTTTAGTGCCCAGAACATAAGTAGACACAGGAATGGTAGATAGATATTCTATAGAGCTAATTGACCTTAATGACTATACTATGATTATATGATATACCCTAATGACTTTAACGATTTAACGATCAATTTTTGGATTTCTGCTGCACTCCAATAGCTTCTTCTCTGCTTTGACTGAAGTCCTTCCCATCCTTGAAGATCAGAAACTCCATCATCTCCACACGGAAGAATATGAAACTTCCACATAAATATGTAATGCAAGAACCAAAGTCTTTTCCAACTACTGAATTCCAAGCAGGTCCATATGCCTCATCAAGTTTCTGTCCAACATGAAAAGGTAATAAAAAAAACCAGTACACTCTAAAGCACAAGACTTTCAAGTTTAGTTAACATGCCTAGTGTTGCATATAAACAAAATCATAGGCATATGTAAGTATAGAAGTCCTAGATAAGAGTGAGAGATTTTCATTCAGTATAGCTTGAAGTCGAACAAGTTTTAATCCATTATATTAGAGCTGGGAACAATTTAATTAAGTCATTCTTTAGTCAAAGAACGAATAATTTTGTTTATATTTTCCCTGACTATCAAATGTTCTGGATGAAAGCCTTGAAAAGGGAAATTCTTCGGAGCCTTCCGCCACCTCAAAGTATTGAGATATATTTTTTTCTATCACTTTTGAAGCAAATGGTAACTCAATATTTTGCTTGAATCTTTTCATGAACTTTTTTCCCCCAATCTACATGACAGATAGGATTGAACCATGCTTAATTATGAAATTCTCGCTTGTCAAAAAGCAGAGATTGGAAAATCTAGGGGAAAGACATGGAATATGATACTCCTTTAAATTAAACCATTTTTGCTCTCCATAATTAAAGCAGATATATGATCCAGGACTAGACTTGTAAGTTATGGAAATAGAATAAAGTAATTCTCAACAGGAATTCAGTTCCCCACTCTCCAAATCGATAAAATCATCTCAGTCCTTGTCCCACCATCTATACGTTTTGTCCCGCTGAAAGACAAAAGCAAGTAATAATGCAGGGTAAATAATTGTTTATTTGAAACGGCCATAATACATGGATCTCTTCTTCTATCCAAAGAAAGAAAGAAAGAAAATAAAAAATTACACTCTTTTCATCTGAAATCAATCTACACGTTATATTAACTTCTTTTTCACAAAAAGAAAGTTACAGTGATACCTAGTTTGATTAAAATATCCTTATATTTTTACAAGTACTTAGTACACAATAAAAGTTCAATAAATAGGCCATCTAAATAATTGAACCTATATTAATAAAATGAAAGTGACGGAGTCTTGGACTCCATCAGAATATTATCTCTCTTTATTAACGAAACTTATCTCTTACTAATTTCTTATATTTTGTGCATAGCACGTTTCAATAGTGTTGATAAAATATGCTCTCTTCTAACAGAAGCTAATTTATGAGTTATAAATAGGAAGACATTTAATTGATAAGATGGAAGAACAGATCCCTTTGATGAAATAAGCAATAGATTGACAATCAGATATTTCATTTGCTTCCCCAAAAAGTGCATTTTTAAAAGACCAGAAAGAATAAAGAAACACAAATTGCATTGTTCAAGATCTTCATATTTTTATCCAGTCAGTATTGGTGACTAAAAGCAAAAGCCAATTAACACAATTTAAAGCATTTAACACAAAATAGTTAAGAACAGACCTGTTTGATATAATAAGCAATGGATTGGCAATCGTTGACTTCATGGGCATCAAGAGCTTGGTAAGCCAACTCCATAACATGGTTCTGAACCACTTCTGGCATGTCTGTCTCACGCAACACAGCTTTTCCCTCCAACATCTTCAGGGGCAATGAGGTCAAGTCACTGCGGCAATATCACAAACACTTTAAAGGCATATATGGATGGTTAAGTGGCTAGTAGCTACAGCTTTTATGACCCGTAAACTGCAAACTAGAAGCACAATTCGCTTACATAAGCAAAGACTTCGGTGTGGTAGAGGTTTTAAGAACCAATTGGATATTTTTCCATCCACGTTGTCTTCTTTCTTCTCTCTTTTGTTTTGGTCTCTAAAGTCTCTGTTTCTCTGATTTCTTTCCACATGGAAAATGAAACTCAATACATATTAAGAGATGTCACAGTCCAAACAGTTGTAACGAAAATATCTTTTCTTGGGGCTATTGTTTGCTTCTAAGCCCAAAATAACAGAGCACTCTAAATATCATCCCCAGAGAACATTGAGATATAGATAAAGTGTGAACTATTATATATTTTATTAAATATGATAATATTATATTGTTCAGATATATTTTAGATAGTTAATTATATAAAGTTATTTTAGATATTGCTAATTAATTGCTTTGATCAATTAAGAATATGAATAATATCTTATTAGTTTTAAACATTATCTATTTAATATATTTTAGATAAAATATCTCCCGATTCTTGAAAAGAGATTTGGTTTAGGGTTACATGCCTAACCGGTAAAGCTGTTACATGCTTTGATAGGAGGTTATAAATAGCTTAGGTCGAATCTCAGAGTAGTAACATAGAAATATGTACTTGCTCCCTTGAGGTTCCCTGACGGATGACAACAATTAACAGTCCATCACTGTGCCGCAATCTTCCCGTTAGGTGTTTCATATCAAATCTTCCGCTGCTGCTCTTATAGAATTCTCATACGGTATTTATATATCATTAATTAGATTATTCCAACATGAACAGTATCATAGTAACTAGAATAAAAAATCTGAAACATGAGACTAACAATAATAAATACATAGAAAATTTAATTATTTTTTAAAATGTATCCCTATTTATGAATGATAGAGATAAAGATCAATGATAAAAATAAAAAATAAAAAAAGGAAGAAAGAGAATGTATATACAGTAAATAATGTGAGGGAATGAGGGTAAAATAAAAAAAAATATATTTAGAGACTCAAATGATATCTTAAAAAGGGACAAGCGCATATGTTGACAGGGAGTATTAAGTATTTCAGACTAACGAGAATAGTTGTTCTAGTCTTCTACGGCTTAATCCCTTCACGACTGTTTTACTGATTCAAAATTGCATGAACCAAACGTCGGCACATTCACTTGTGGCGGATGATCATTTGGCGATAGTAGCAGCAGATTTCAAGTAGAAAGATCTTCACCATCTTCTTAATAAATTTAAATTGATTGAAGTTGTTTAGAGTAAATAGAATGTATATCCCATTCATCCTGATCCTCGCTCCATATGAGGAAGCTTGTATATCTGGATGTGTTTCATTCTATTAGAGGTTAATCTAACAAAGAACTTTTTTTAGTAAAAATAAAGAACATATTTTATTCTTAAAACATTACATCATAATATAGGAAATTTCTAACAATGACCAATTTTTAATGCGCGCGTGAATTTATACTTTTTTATTTTATTATGTAGGGGGTTATTTCTTGTTTTAAATGAAGAGAATTAAAATATTATAAATTAAAATTTAAGTAAATTAGGCATATTTGTTCCCATATTTCAAAATAATTTAAGAAATAAATTTATTTATTTATTTATTATAAATTTGATATCATATATCTGACATCATATATTAATATTGATACATGTTTTTTTTTTCGTTCAATATATTGATACATGTTATGATTTTAATTATGTGGCTATTATTTTCATTAAAAAAATTATGTGGCTATTATTTTTAAAGTAGTTTTAATTTGAAAAATAATATTATAAAATCAATAGGTTATCTTGAAATACCGGAAAAGCCATTATAATAAATTTTAATTTAATAGTAGGATTTGAGCCCACATTTTCATTGGGCATGAATAATACCCTTATGAGTCAGATTATTTTTTTATATTTCATTGATATTATTTATAATACCAATCCTTTCTTTAAGAACTTTACCTTGTATGTTGGCCGCACAACAAAACACAACTTTACCTTGTAGTTTCTAGGCATCAAGATTTATTGTCAGCCCAAAGAAAGGACGGCTTCAAGATTTATTAACGGATCAAAGCTGAATGGAGAACAAGAGAATCCATGTGAAGAACACCCACAAAGATTCTAGCTTTATGGATGTTTTCCAGTTCAGATATGCTTGTGAACTCTCACTGATTCAAATCTAAGATTAAAAATGGTCCGTCTGAAATTATGAAGAACAAGATAATAATAATTCAGCTATTATTGCACCCCACTCCACCTAGCCCAGTCAACAAACTGCATGCCTCCATAGACATTGTTGGCAAATCTCACCCCAACTGTGAATGCCAAAGCAACTGGGGGAACCTTCTTCGCCATTGGGGATGCTTCCACTATACGCTCCAGGCCATTAACAATCTGATATCTGGTATTCGAAGAAACACTGAGAAACACGCCTGCAAGTTCAGACAGAAAAAATGAAGTTTCAGATTCTGTTCTAAACATGACCAAGCAATGTTCAATAGATATAAAAGCAATTCTGAAAACATAAAAATATGCATGAGCAGAAATTCCTGAGATACATGTATAAACAGGCTGAACAACGATTTGATGGCATCAAGTTATTGCATAAGTTACAGAGAATCTCGGGCATCATAACGCTTTATATATGCTCCTGAAATTTAGCATAATCCTGCTTATTTCCAAATCAACTCGGGAAAATCATTGTCTTGTTGAGTGTTTTTTTTTTTTTTTGGGGGTACTTTTCAGGACATCTGGAATGGAATAGTAATGGTGATTTGGTAAAGGAAGTTGAGGCTTATATATGTGTTTTGCGGTCAAATTTGCAGATTCAGCCAGACTGCCCCAAGGAGAGAAAAGTTAGATAGCATGAATAATAAATTTGCATACTGATGAGTCAATGCAATTTCATTCTGGACTCATTCCAGAAATAAAATGTCGCGTGCATTTTTCATCTTCTGACTCCGCTATCTGCCTCAATCTAAGCAAACACGTCAGTCATTTTCCCATAGTGATTCCACGGCATCATGGCCATGTTCAACATTTCCATATGTACATTTAGGGACAGGTCCATATATAGAACTCAATCACACGCCGGCCATAGCTACTTTTGACCATTGTAGATTATCATTTTCACGCTGCCGGTATTTCTTATTGTTAAGAATAGAAAGTTCAGTATTATGAAATATTAGATATTTAATATGATTGGTTTGTTATGATTTGTAATTATTATTACATGTCATCATTATTAGTATGCATCTATATATTAATTTTACACTTCTTGCGCATCTGATTGTATGTATATAAATATCTCCAAAATACATGAATAAGATACGATCCAAATTCTCTCATTTCTTCTATATAACACTTATGATACAAGAGTGAGACAATTAGCCATATTAAACACTTTCTAGCTTATGTTGGCACTCGATTTTAGAAGCTGGTGCAGGTGAGAACCGTCAATGGGGCAGAGGTATTTTCTTTTCTAGTTCAACAGAGTAATATTCATGAGAGTTCTTGTCCTCATAGACCAGAACGGAAATGTAAAGGAAGCATCAACACTTGCTAGAGTTGACTAGACCTTTATTAATAGAAGCTAGAGTTCAGACAAATTTTGGGGTGAAGGGGTGAAAGCTGCAGCATACCTAATCAATAGAACTCCTACCAAGTAGTTGAATGACAAGATGCCACATGTAGCCATTTATATTAGTTATCCCTTATCAATCATTTGCCAGTATAGTCTATCCATCTAATCAGAAAAATCTGCAGCAAACTGATAAATTGGCTTCAAAAATCAAGAGTAATCCTTTTTGTTTTTATAAGGATATTCTACAATACAGATGGGATATATATTGTATGACAATGCACCAAGAGGTTCTTGATTAAGCACAGACATTGTGTTTCATGAGCAATTGCTTCTAATTGCATCAGATCATCCTCTACAGAAGCAGAACCATGATGAGAATTTTACATTAGTATACGATTTTCACAAAGATGACCCAACAGATTCGTTTATTTGTCCATCATCATCTATTGGCGCACCTCCATTGGTTCAGGGATCAGGAATGTATTAAAGACAGGGAAAGTCATGACTCATTAGAGGACCTTCCTTCAGTTGCTGGTTCATATACTGTTCATTTGGTTGTTAAGATGACCTACTAGGTAGCAAAGACCACCAGTATGGAGCAAGGCTGTGTTTAGCCAACTACCAATCAGGCTAAGTTTTCTATCCATAATTTGTATCCTATCAGTAATTATGTATCTAGTTGAAATATTTCTCAGTCTCGTCAATGTTTTTGGTCTGCTATAAACTGGGTACCTGAACCCAAGTCCTTCAAAGATGCAGCAGCCATCAAAGCTGAGATGGCAGCATTAGCATCTGATCGTACATGGGGTGTAGTGACAATACCAGCAGGCAAAATTCTAATTGGAAGTAAATGGATCCACAAAGTGAAGTATAGAGCCGATGGATAAATTGAAGGTTACAAGACTCACCTGGTTGCAAGCAGATACAATAATAGAAGGGAAGTGACTCCTTATGAAACCTTTTGACCAGTAACTGTTAGGGAAGTGATACTTCTTGCTGCAATTTATGACTGGAATCTCATGCGGATGGATGTCTATAATTCTTACGGGGAGATTTATTTGAGGTGTGCATGTGATATGTAGAATATAGAAGAAAAGGAAGAAGAGAGAAGCAGAGAAGAGACGAGAGGAACAGAAACTGGAACACAATATTATTCATAAAACTGATCTGAATGCCTTTTACACGTACTGACTGCACATATATATATATTCTGATTATTCCACTATTAGCGTGGTCTTGTTGACTTAACACACCACCGCCCTTCCTTGTATGGATTAAAGCAAGCATCAAGATAGTGGAATATTGATAGGAAAGCTTATATACTTAACAATGACTAGGTCATATAATAGTTTTACATTTCAGACTGTATCTCTCTTCTTTTTTTTATTTTTTTGCCAGTGGCCTGAGTCAATTTTTGAGGGAGGAGGGTTATGTTAGGCCCTCAACAGCAAACGTAAAACACTGTCGAATCTTATATAAACATAAATCAACAAAGAAATTGTGCTAATACTAAGTCGTTGCCTATAAGTAACACGTTATATAGCTCAAGTACAGTAAGAAATGAGCGGGAGCCCCTGCATCGTTGCCCGAATGTGGTGTTAAATGAGCAAGGGCTACCTCTCTTTTCTAAACAAAGTCGGCTAAAGAAATTAGTTCATGAGAGCAGGATCAGATTTGGCACTTGGAATATTGGGACTTTGAATGGAAAATCTTGAAAGGTGGTGGATGTAATGAGAAAGCGTAAGATTAATATCTTCTGCCTCCAGGAAACTAAATAGCTAGGAGAGGAGGCTCGTGTTATTGATGGTTGTAAGCTTTGAGGAAAAGTAAATGGAAGAAATGGTGTTGGTATCATCGTGGACAATGCATGGAGGAAGAATGTGATAGAGATTATGAGGATTGAGGATAGAATCATTTCTGCAAAAAAGATTGTGGGAACAGATACTATCAACATTATCAGTGCATATACACCTCAAGTAAGGGCAAAAGCACATTTGAAGGAAAAGTTCTGGGAAGATATGGAGGAGCTAATTCAAAGCATCCCACAAACAGAAAAAATTTTCACTGGTAGGGATCTTAATGGACATGTTGGAAGGGAACCAGGACCTAATACAACAGCTCATGGTGGTTTTGGATTTGGGGAGCTGAATAATAAAGGTCAATCTATTAGTGATTTCTCCCTACATGTAACCTCAAGCTTGTCAACACATGCTTTAAGAAGAGAGATGAACATTTAATCACAAATAAGAATGGAGCCTACATGACTCAAATTGACTTTTTGTAAGAAAACCTAATAGGAAACTTTGTACTAATTGCAAAATAATCTCCGGAGATGGCGTAAAAGCACAACATAAGGTTTTGGTTCTTAATGTGCATATTAAGTGTATAGAACATAAGCACCAGCAAGTTTCAAACCCAAGGGTCAAGTGATGGAAATTAAAAGGGAAGAAGCAGGAAATTTTTAAAAGAACTCTTTTAGAGGAGGGGGAGTGGGAGCTACGAGGAAATGCTAATATAATGTGGGATAATATGTCTAAAAAGATGCAAAATGTTGCTAAATCAATTTTGAGAGTATCAAAAGGTTGTAATCAGCAAGATAGGAAGACTTGGTGGGAGGGATGAGAATGTTCAAAAGAAAATTAAGAACAAGAAAAATTGTTTTAAAGCCATACATTTGTGTAATAATGCTGAAAATTGGGAAGATATTGTTTGGCTAAAAGGGAGACTAAGAAGGCAGTGAGTGAATCTCGTAATAAAGCAAATGAGGAGTTTTATTAGGCATTAGGGACTAAGGTTGGAGAACGTAAAATCTACAAAATTGCAAAGAACAAAAAAAGAAACTCTAAAGACTTGAACCAAGTGAGATATATAAGGGAAGAAGAAGGCAAAGTTTAGTTACTAATGAAGATATTAAAAATAGATGAGAAGCTTACTTCTATAAACTATTCAATGAGGGAGGAGATGAGGCTATTTGTGACTTGGAAGATTTGACAACTCAATAAGAGGATCTTAATTTGTCACTTTATCGAAGGATCCGAGTTGCTAAGGTTAAGGAAGCTATTAAGAAAATAGATAATGGTCAAGTTATTGGACCTTATGATATTCCTATTGAAGTTTGGAAATGTTTAAGGGGAGATAGAGTGTTATGGCTTATTAAGTTATTCA
>JBAGKO010000003.1:19585875-19598682 GCA_037177275.1 Acacia concinna | reverse complement strand
TTATTGGACCTTATGATATTCCTATTGAAGTTTGAAAATGTTTAAGGGGAGATAGAGTGTTATGGCTTATTAAGTTATTCAATGAAATTTTACGATCCTAGAAAATGTCTGATAAGTGGAAAAGTACCTTGATCCCTATTTATAAGAATAAAGGGGATATTCAAAATTTTGTAAACTACAGAGGAATTAAGCTAGTGAGCCATACGATGAAATTATGGGAAAAGGTGATTAAAGTCGAGTTGAAGATGGAGACCAGTATTTCTGAGAACCAATTTGGATTCATGCCTAGCAGGTCCATAACAGAATCAATTTACTTTTTAAGAGGGCTAATGGAAAAGTATCGAGGTAAAGGAAATGACTTGCAAATAGTTTTCATTGATTTAAAAAAAACGTATGATCAGGTGTCAAGAGATGTATTTTAGAAAGCCTTGAAAAGGAAGGGGATGCATGTTGCATATATCAAAAGCCATTCAAGACATGTATAAGGGGGTAACAACTAATGTTAGAATGCCTGAAGGTAAGACAAAGGACTTTTCTACTAGGATTGGTCTACACTAGGGATCAACTTTGAGCCCTTATTTGTTTAACCTCATGATAGATATTCTAACTAAGCCTCTATAAGAGGAGATCCCTAAATGCATTCTTCTGGCGGATGACATTGTTTTATTGGCTGAATCCAGGGAGGAAATTAATTCTATACTTGAAATATGGAGACGGACTTTGAAGTGAAAAGGCTTACGTTTAAGTAGGAGCAAAACAAAATACATGCATTGCAATTTTGACAAGCGCCAAGTTAAGTGAAGTGAAAATTAAATTGGGGGGACAAGTTATCCCACAAGTGAGAAAATTTAGATATTTGGAATCAATGATTCAACAAGATAGTGAAATTGATGAAGATATTAATCATAGAATTCAAATTGAATGGCGTAAATGGAGAAAGGCTACTAGAGTTTTTTGTAATCAGAAAGTACTTAATAAAGTGAAAGGGAAGTTTTATCACACTGCTATAAGACCAACAATGCTATATAGTAGTGAGTGCTGGGCTTTAGAAAGATAACATGAACATAAAATAAGAAAAGCTGAGGTAAGGATGTTGAAATGGATGTGTGGCCATACAAGAATAAATAAAATTCGTAATAATCACACACGCGAATGAGTTAAAGTGGCCTCTATTGAAGATAAAATGGTATAACATCATTTGAGGTAGTTGGGTCACTTGCAAAGAATGTCATTGGGTGTACCGATAAGGAGGGTTAATCAAGGAGTATAGAGCCCTATAAACAGAGGTCGAGGGAGGCCGAAACAAACACTTAACGAGGTTATACAAAGGGACCTTTTGGTCAATAACTTAACTAAAAATATGGTTTTCGACAGAGCACAATGGTGTCGTACAATCCATATAACAGACCCCACTTAGTGGGAATAAGGCAGCCTAAGTCAATTTATGAATTCAGCAAAGCACTCTCATATGGAAGTTGCATTAAGGGTAAGAAATCTGAAAAACAGTCCTGGATTTGATTTGCTCATGTCTCAGCAAACAAAAGTAAGCCTACAGTGCTTTTGTTATCCGAGGGGGCATCATGTGCAACCACTAGAAGATCAGTGAGTGGATATTTAGTCAAGTTAGGGGGTTCCTTGATCTCTTGGAAGTCAAAGAAACAGATTACCTGAACACAGTTTCAAGACGTTTTTCTGAGGCTAAGAATACATCAGAGATTGGGTGTTGCTGAGATAATTTACTTGGAGATTTGGGTATTAAAAATCTGGAACCAGTGGATTTATTTTGTGACAGCAAGGCATGTATACCATTAATCCCATGTTCTATGAGAGAGCAAAGCGCATAGAATTGATTATCACTTTACAAGGAAGAAGACGCAGATGAGGCTCACCAGAACCAATCACGTCGAAACATGTTGACAGAAGCTTTAGGAAGGTTACAACATCGTCTTTTATTGTACAAGATGGGCGTCATGGACTTGTATGATTTCACTTTAAGGGGAGCGTTAACTATATTTAGTTAACTTAGTTAGAAGGTTATAATTATTAAGCCTATATAAGTGAGATCAATTGCTTGGTATCGTTATCAATTATCAATATACTGTTTCTTCATACCACCACAGCAACCAGACATGCTTCAGCTGTTGAACTTGACAGTTAACAGACAGTATAATGTGGGTCCTTTTCAATTTGATTCACTCTAAAATAGTTTTGAAAGGCTGTACATGATTATTTGAAATTCCTTCATGTAAAACCGAAAACACAAAATCATACACGGGTAGAAGAGTCAGAACACTCAAGAAAACATGTGCCGACCAAAAAAACTAGTAGAAGAGCATTTTTCCTAATAATACGAAAAAAAGAAGGTTGTCTTTTAGTTGTATGGAAGAGACAAGCTTGAACACATTTGACACCTTTTGACAGCGTGGGTGTATAGCATAATACAGTCAGGAAGGATAGTTCTATATGGAAAAGAATTTCATCTAACTCACATTTTTAAATTCCCTCCAACCTGTCCTAATTTGCTTTCAGTTACCTTATTATGGATATATATATATAGGCATACCAAATGACCCTTTAGCATATAGTTTCTATGAACCAGAACAAACTAGGCACATATAATGGGATTGGATTTGAAAATCCAGAAAATATCAAATTATCAAGTCCAAAAAAGTATTCCATACCCCAAAGAGCTGCGCTTTTCACAAGAGGCGGCACAGGTATGTCGTCTTCTGATTTCCTTATGCTCCTGGTATACAGAAGAAACATCATGAGAAATCATGCTGTCCAAAAGCTGAAGACTCATACTACACAGCCTACATCTTATTATCTTTTCCAAGATGAACACTGCTTATATGTATCATTTTATTAGGAAAGAAAATATTCCCAAATAAATACAAAAAATACAAAGATACCGATTAATGGAAAACTACTATTAGCCAAGTTTTGCTAGCTTTTCAGTTACTTCCCCCCTTAATTAAAGTTGACATATATTAGAAGTTCCTTAGGCTGAAGCATCCATATCTAAATAAATCTCTTTTGTCAGTATAATTAGGGATATCCCAGGATTTCATCGAGGTTAACTCCACTCGCAATTATAAGGGCAGACTCCTTTTGTGCCTTTAAGACTCTATTACTCTCTGAATAAATTGAACCCAATGTTGATATAGAAAGATGCTATGGAACAAACTGGAAATAAGAAATCATACCGCTTTGCAGTCATGATCATATTTGCAATGCCTTGACCTATAATACCACATCCAAATCCAACAGCTCCATACATTATGCCCTGAAATATCATTATGCATAAATAATTCCAGACCCGACATAATTTGTTCAACTTGTAAGACGACCTCACAGTCCATACCTTGAAGAAGTATGTTCCAAGTCTCTGTTGTACAGAAAATTTACATCCTGGCCTTTCTGCTTCAAATACACTGCACAAAATTAGCAGCATAGAAACACTTAGTCCTCTTCACGCTCTGATGTAAGCATTTGGAACACAAGAACAGTGACTTCCAAGTGAAAACATAGACAATTTTAATATATCTCAATACACAGAAGAAACATTTGTTAAAATAAATTCATGTGAAAAATTAGGCCTATATGTGACACGATTGAAAAACCTGCTGGGCAAAGATGCATAAGCATGCTGCATTCTTCCAAGGAGTCCCTTAGATATAGATGGTCTCCCAATTCGAGCATAGGGTGCCAACATACCTACCAAAGCAACATTAACAACTGTTCCAACCAGAAGATCTGCAACATACAACTCAAATTCGGACCAAAAATCTTTGCCTCTCTTTTGAACTTCAGCAACAGTAGCACAGGTAGAATCAATGACTATCTGTATACAAAGAAGAGAAAAATCAAGGCCATAATTTTTTTTCCAAATTTTCAACAACCAACATTATAAGAATGATGTTAACTTAATATGGAATGGCAATTGCAAAAAACCAATGAAGACATGAAGCATGATTTCATAGCCGAACCAACCTCTGAAAAAATTTTAAATAGAAAGGATGGATCAGCCAGCATTCTATTTCGAAGCATAGAACATGATTTCATAGCGAAGCCTAGAGGCCAGATAGAACTCTGCAATTTAAATATCATTAATTAATAATACTCAAAGCCAAAAGTAATGGTAATCTTGATACACATGAGCTGGTACCAGTAATTCATTACAGTTTAGACACAAGATTACAAGAAAAGGTAAATAAATGCATCGATTCTAGTGAAACTATACCTGCAGATCCAAATATCTAAGGAGAAGCACCTTGCGAATTCCTACACTCTTAGCAGCCTCTAGCATATCTGAAGGAAGAGTAGCCCCACGCGCTTCCGTCTCTCTCATTATCTCGTCATATTTCAATATTGGCCCAAACTCCTCCTCTTCTTCATCACCATTACTACCATCCCCACCACTGCTACCTCCTCCTCCACCGCCACCGCCACTTCCAAAGCTTCCACTACCACCACTACCTTCATACAGGACTCCATTATTCTCATATCCATCAATTTTGGAGTCAGACTCATTATCCCAACTTTTATGACCATTTTCCAAGACATTTTCAACTCCTCCTTCTGAAACTTTAGTTGTAGTTACGTTGAATTGGGACTCAGCTGGCTGCTGCGACATGTTCATTATCACAATTCTTTCAGTCTTTTGCAGAGAGGCATACCCACGGCACTCATTTCCACAAAAGACAGGCAAAGTGGCACACTTCAATACATTCCTGAAACTCAAGTTATTTGAACTTAAGCTTTGATTTCCTAGCCTCCTCAAAGCAGCTTCTTTACTCACATTAACAACGTGCGACCCCCCAAAATTTGAACAGAAGCCCGTCATTATGTTCTAACTCTGTAACTTCTCTAACAACAGAACCACTCAAGATAAATGGACGAAGTTTTAGTTTCCCGCTAATTAATGCCAGGAAACTATCAGCTGTGAGCTACCTAAACAGCAAAAAACAAACAAAACATGGCAAGCAAATCAACATGAAGGTGTAGCAAATGTTTTTAAATCAGCAACGGCCAAAATTTTTTAGTGAATGAGAGTAAAATGCCCCAGAAAATAAAAAGGGCATAAAGAGATTCCGCATCTGCTTTTGTTGGGACTAAGAACAATGCTAAGAGCTATCAAGCTGATCCTACAGAGATGGGAAGGATTCGCGAGAAAGTAGCACTCCCAAGAAACTGCCAACTATCACGTCAAAAAGAAAATAAAAAGACAAAGAAACAATAAAACAAACAGCACGCCAAACCAGCATAGAACACAGTACTAAACTAATAAATGCATGTTTTTAGAATTGCTTTTACAGATAGCTACCGTTTTCTAGCAATGTAATCGTTACTTTAAGCAAAAAGTCTTAGGATTAAGGAAATGAGAAAGGAAAATAGTTCAAAAAATGAGAAGGCGCAAGTAAAACATTCAGAATCTACCTTTGTTGGAGCTAAGGAAAAAAGCTGAGAGCTTTCAAGTTACTGATCCTATAGTAATGGCAGTGATAGAAGCATAACGAGAAAGAAGATGGTGGGAAGACGCAGCTGAGCCTGAGCGACAAGGATGACTGCGGATACAAACTTAAAAAAGTATTAGAAGCTCTCTGTTTTGATTGCGGGCAAAACATACGACCGAGGACCAAAATGGAATCAATGGGGTATTAATGTTAGGGAAGATATTTTCTAATTGGGCTTTTGAGTATATTCTTAACATGAATTCTTATGTTGAGCGAGTTAATCCATTTTTTTTGTTCCTGCTCAAACGAGTTAATTCAAATTGACTTTATTATTAGTGCCCTTTACCAAAAGTAAGAGAAATGGAATCTATTATGGATTGTTCTCAAACACGTGAATTGAAAATTCACTCCAAAAAAAAATCCTAATTGGTTAGAACCTTTTGAAGAGCAGAAAACCAAAAAGTATCATCCACCTCCATGCTTCCGTTTTTCGCCCTCATCTTTTTCGCTGTGTTTTTTTTTTTTTTTTTTGGGGGGGGGGGGTCGCTGAGACTGACCTGCATCTTTATAAGATGGCCATGCATATGACGAGCCAACAAAGTATTGGTTTTCTATGTAAATAAAATGTTGAGCGGATCTGATTGCCTGGATATATCCTGTTTGAATGCTTTTATCTATTACCAAATTTTTAGCGCAGGTCAGATTCTGCATTCAAAAAATGCCATTAAAAACCGTGAAATGGGATCAAATGATGGAGTATAATGCTGTCAACAGTTATAGATGGCTCCTGATCGCAAGCAGGCAGTTTCAGTGTTTGTTTGTGCCAGCATAGAGTTCACTGACAACATAATAAGATGAATTGAATGGGAAAAAAATAGCTAAAAAACCTGGGACTGGGCAGCATGAACATTCTTTGGAAACCCTTTCAAGGACCCTGAGTCAATGGAGCGGAAGATCTGAAAGATCATATATAGCCCAATAAGTGTTAGAAAACAGTGGAATAAAATGAAACATCCAAAAACAAAATATAATTGCATGCCGGTAATATATATTTCTACACACAACACCAAACTTGAATTGTCCAACCTGAACATGCCAGTTTTCAGGATCATCCTCACTGGAAACCCACACTGTCGGGTCATCTCCAGGTACAGTTGTACTACCGTCCTTTGAAGGAGTTACGGAAGGACTTAATATCCACGATATGCGATCTACCTTTATTAAAGCATCATCATGCCAATGAGAGGCCTTTTTTACAAGCATTGCAAACTCTTTCCACTTAGTTGATTTTCTCCAACGCTGCTCAAAATTAATAAGAACGTCATATGCAGCAGGCCCATCAATTCTACAATGCAAATCATGCCATGGTTGCCTCGGAGCCCTCTTTCCAGCCTATCAAAAACACTATGCAAGTTAGTCATAATAAATCAGATAGACTATTAATTTAAGAAGGGGGAAAAAGAAAAACTTTATTAAGAAGGTTCAACATTCTTTGGCGGGAAAATATATTGGATAATGAAGAATCTAAAATTGAAACAACATTTTGGTACAATTTTAGTCAGCTTCTTATAAATTATTACCATGTCCATATGGGCTGAGAACTTACAGGAAATGTAGGATTGTGAAAATCCTTCACAAATACAGTATCAAGACTGCGAAAAAGTCTATGCTCAGGTGTGTCGTAGCGACCATCACAAAGATCAAGCCCTCCTAAAAAAGCAGTTATTTTCCTATCATTACCAGAAGCCTGTGTGTCCACAATAACACATTTTTGGTGGTGTGTGAAGACAGTTCCAATAACCTGCATTTGAGACATCACGCGAGCAATTACACTGACATTTTTTCCTTCAAAAACTAAAAGTATTCAAAGATCAGACAAAATATAGTCTCTGACTGAGCTAAAAATTAGCTCATAGAGAATCAAATGACAATCTACAAGAGATGTGTCAATTCTAAAAAACTGAAAAGAACATGTCATACAAAAATTATTCCGCCAAGCCACGGGAGAAGAAAAGATATAGAAGGCAAAATAAATTGATTGCATGATAAAAGGCAGGGGATTCTTCAATTCATCAACTGCAGCTCAATAAACTGACACAAGATTGAATCACTGAATACAGGAACTACTACTTGCCTGTTGCTTTATAATACTCAACTTGCCGCTAGCATACCGAGGTGCTAATACACACATAACGGAAGAATGCTTAAAAAACTTTCTGGTTTCTTCATCATGCGTCTGCATTACTCCAGCCTGCCCCAAAACAAAAGCACAATTCTCAAATTCCAATCAGCAAATAAAAGGAACAATTCGATGATTAACCTAAGTAAACAAAAGTACTCAAACGTTAACATGGTTCCTGGTCTCACCGACTTGAAGAACAGCTTATCGTGGGAAGTTTTATCATCCCAGACCAGCAACAGAACTCGAACCCCTTCTTGAGACTTGTATTTGAGCAATTCGCCAAGAGTTAAATCTCCACCTCGTGGCAATGGTCTGGAGGGCTCCCTAACCAGTTTTATCTTGTGGAAGATTGACCAACCCACGAGATATATCATGTGATGAGCCTCAGATATAGCATAACAAATATCTTCCCAACATTTTCCATGCCTATAAACCTTCCCTCCCTCTAGCTCAATCTTAGGCAGCAATTCTTCAGGAACATGGGCATCTTGGTACAGTCTCACGGAGCTGGCTTTCCGCAACGGAAAATACGCGTGTCTCACACCCTTGTGCTCGGGGTCGTTCGCAATGCCGCGGAGATACAGCGGGTTCTTCTCGACTGGTGTGAACTTCATTTCAATATGAAGCGCGGTGTCGCGTTTGGGTGGATTACCAGAGGACTGAAGAATTGAGAACCATCCACTAATAAGTTCACCGGAGGCAATCTTCTGCGCCGGAATTTTAACAGTTCCGATGAGTTGCGCACCAAAAATGTCGTCATCTTTCACACGGAATTCCAAATCTACGACGGGGTGTGCCAAGGGGATGTTGAAGTGCTCATCCCATCGGGGGCTTTGAGAGTTCTTGATAACACGTGTGCGGGCAACAGTGGCTTGTGGAACCGTAACCGTCACATAAGGGTCGCTGGTAATGATCTTTTTATGTTGGTGGGTTTTGCTGGGGCCTCCGTCGCCCGCCGGGGCAGCGGGATCGGATGAATGGCAATGTATAGTGTCACAAGCGGTGATGCAACGGCGGAAGTGCTCGGATAAAATGTCCATATTGGGCAACATTCGAGCCTCGATAATTTTTAAGTCCAAATCCCCGTGAAGATGGACCCGTTCGGCGGAAACATCGTCAGCCATTGCGTCCCAAGAACTGTATTCCTAGGCAAGTGCAATTTGAAGTATATTCAAGAGTGTTTCAAAACGAAACAGAGAGAGAATAAAAATGGAAAAGAAAAAACAGAGGCGAGAGCAGAGCAGAGGACTAGAGGTTGCTTGCTTGAAGATAAGTCAGGGTGGAAAGGCATAACGCAAAAGAAAAGGACATTGGGGGTGGTGGAGGCCAAAGCCTTCGTTGCAGCAGTGAGTCTGTGTCTCGCTGGCCCCGGTGGCGCCACAGAGGGGACAGGCTGGTTTATTTATTAATTAAATGGTGGTCTGGGAACTCAATAAAAAAGAGAATAAATCTTTTATTATAAAATACGAAATAAATAAATATACGAGGGAAGTCTTTTTAATAAATGATTTAATTTTTTTTATTGAGTTCTCAAATAAACCCTAATTATTAATAATATTTTTAACTATGTTGAATTTTTTATATTATAATTTATCACACAGTTTTATAGATTTGTGCGTGAAAAAGAAAAATATAGAGTAATACTAATAGAAGTACTGCAAAATTTTCGGGTGGGCAAAAAAATAGTACTAATATTTTCGGACAAGGCAGAGACAAGACGTTTCACCCCAAAAAAAATATCCAGCAGATCAGGACAGGTGAGATGCGACGGGAAACTGCCACTGAAAAATGAAAATGGACCGAGAAGGTGAGAAACTTTCCGCTGTCATATTTCGATGCTTTTGAAATGAGGATTGATTGAAGTTCTAAAAATCAATTTGTCTCATTGACGTTGTATTGTACGTACGTAGGTAAGCATGTTGGGAGGAAAAAAATAAATCTTGCCACTTATGGAAACGTATTTATTATTCTAAACAAGCTTGCTAAAAAAAATGGTCTCATCACTTCCTGAATAAAGCAAATCAGTTCTATATTAAAAAAATAAATATGTTACTGATTCATATCATATGTCATTATGTTGTATATGATTAAATTTGTTAATGAGTTAAGGAAAATAATTTAAAAAAAATAATAATAAATATGAATACGTTAAAATAGTGTAATTCTTTTTTAAATATACTTAGATGGTAGTGGCGAAAAGGATATGGTGAAGGACATGATCGAGGCAATCATTTTCTTTACCCTGTCTGCTTCTTTTGCTCCCCATCTGTGCGGCTAGCTGCACTTTTCAGAAAAATATTTCTTTTGATAAAAATACTGTATTTCGTAGTCATTTAGAAATTTTATAAAAAAAAAATAAATTACTTAATACGAAGTATGATAGAGAGAATTTTTTTATATTACGTAATAAATGAGTTTTTTTTTTATTGAGTTCCTAAATAAACACTTCATTAATAAATCAAAAGAATCAATTCCTACCAAAAAAAGAAAAACGCACAGCTTATCTTTATTATTCATCAATCCCACCTGAATAAGGATATAAAAAGAAGCTTACGTGCGATGAGGGTCGCTTTATCATAATAATTTGCTCTTTTTAATTACTCATTCTCTATCTTTTTTAAAAAATTTGCGGTGTGAGTTGTTACCTCTCAACTCACTTCCCTTTTCAGATTCCAAAACCGCTTAATCATTTTCTTTCAAGCTTCTTTTTTTCTCTCTGGACTATCACCATGCATACATTCTCTCATTACTTGTCTAGTTCGCTTTATCATTCTTCACTTATTATACCTCTTCCATCCCCTTATTTGTTTATGGATTAATGTGTATCTAATATCTTCAAGTATTTTTTATAAGCCCCCAATATTCTAAAATATTTTATGTTGCATCCAATATCTTAAAATAAATTTTTTATGTGTATTCGGCATTTTAATGTATTTTTTGGGTGCCTCCAATACCTTTAAGTATTTTTTTTAAAGTGCATCCAATACCATAAAAAAATTTTAGATGCATCCATAATCTTGTTATAAAAAAACTTTAGGGTGCTAATGCACCTAAAAATTTACTTTAGGGTGTTAAGTACACTACAAAATATGTTAAAATGTTGAATGCCCCTAATAAGAAAAATACTTAGGTCAAGTTCCTTATATCAATTTCATCAAGTTATTCATGAGGCCATATATCCTATGTTTAAATTATTATTATTTAATTATAAACTCAAAACAATAAATAGGACACGTGGTCACATGTGATTGGAGAACCTGACAAAATGAATAAAAAAACTTGATGTAAGTATGGTCCCTCTAATAAAATACTTCAAGTTGCCAAGTACATCTCAACCCATTGTTTATTGGGTTAAACAACAATCCACCACCAACATTATTTCTTAGTTGCAATTTTAGTCCTAACGTTATTTTAGGCGCAATTCCGTCATAATGTTTTTATTTAGGCGCAATTTCTGTCCTAATGTTTTTATTTTGGTGCAATTGCAACCCAATTTAACAAAAGTGGTAGACAAAGTTAAATTTTTAGGGTTAAACAACAATCCACTCCCAACGTTATTTCTCAGTTGCGATTTTAGTCCTAACGTTATTTTAGGCGCAATTTCTAGCCTAATGCTTTTATTTTGGTGCAATTGCAACTATATCCATAACTAAATGCATACACCTCCAATTGTAGTGATTCCAAAATTCAAATATCCATTATTGAGTCTGATTTTAGGAAAAAACAATTTCCTTGCTTAGTTATAATAATAAAATCTCCAGAAAATTCACTTTTGAACATTGCTCCAAAAACTGGTGAATTTCATTGGGTCCACTTCAAAAATTCATATATCTCAATATATACATCCAAATCAAGCAAATGACATATCAAATGAAAGCTTGACATATCTAATTTCATCCCATAAATATCATTATCTTTGAACATCATTTAGTCATCCAAAAGTTTATGACAACATGACTGCCTCCTGTCTCTTTCCAGAAATCAGCCAAAACTTACTTTATCCATGATTCTTACACTAAAATCCACTTTTTTATTTACAGATATAATTAATTCATCCAAAACCTTTCAATTCTGAACACAGCTTTTTACATATGCCACCTTTCTCAAATTTATACAAACTATCTATAATTTAGTCAAATTTCATTATAAAACCCAATTTTTATTCACTAAAATTTTTCAAGTATATTATAAGATCATATGAATAAAAAGGTGAATTTTGGTGTAAGAATTATGGACAAAGTAAGTTTTAGTTGATTTCTGAAAAAAAAAAAAAGGAGGAAGTCATGTTATCATAAGCCTTTAGATGACCAAATGATATCTAAAGATTATGATATTTTACGAGATGAAATTAGACATGTCAAGCTTTCATTTGATATGTCATTTTCTTGATTTGGATGTATATATTGAGATATATGAGTTTTTGAAGTCGACCCAGTGAAATTCGTCAGTTTTTAGAGCACTGTTCAAAAGTGAATTTTATTGGGATTTTATGATTCCAACTAAGCAAGGAAATTGTTTTTTCCTAAAATTAAATTCAATAAGGGACATTTAAGTTTTGGAATCACTCTAATTTGAGGTATGTGTAATTAGTTATAAATATAGTTGCAATTGCACCAAAATAAAAACGTTATGACAGAAATTGCGCCTAAAATAAGGTTAGGACTAAAATTGCAATTAAGAAATAACGTTGGGGGTGGATTGCTGTTTAACTCTAAAAATTTAACCCTATGTACCACTTCTGTTAAATAGGGTTACTATTGCACCTAAATAAAAATATTAAGACGAAAATTACGTTTAAAATAATGTTAGTATTAAAATTATAATTGAAAAATAACGTTAAGAGGGGATTGTTGTTTAACCCTTGTTTATTTACAGTGTGTTTGGCATGGTCTTATTGGGCCATTATCGGACGATTATGAGGCAAAATGACTTATCAGACTAAACTTTTTCTTGGTCTAGCGTTTGGGAAAAAAATTGATAGATTGATCTTATCTTGGGAAACTATCTTATTTATATAAGCCGAAAACTGTTGCTTATTCTGACTTATTCGTTGGATACATTCAATGATTCTTCTTATTGCTTTTTTCAGAATTTGTCCTTTATTGCACGTTACTGTTGGGAAATCTATGGCTCTTCTCAATCTTCATGCTTTTTCTGTGTTTTAACCAC
>JBAGKO010000003.1:19568628-19578690 GCA_037177275.1 Acacia concinna | reverse complement strand
AGGAGAAAGGTTGAAGGCGAAGGAAGAGAATTCTGGAAGAGGAGGATGTTTGGATTTTTTTTTTTTTTTTTAAAAAAATATATATGACAGTGATGTGGCAAGACATGTGGCATAATATCTTATATGGAAGAGCCATATCAGTAAAATTGGGTCAACTGTTATGATGCTATTAAATTGGGGCAATATTGCACCAATCTTGACACTTCCAGGGCATTTCACAGACATTCTTTCACTACATAATAGAAGTTTAGATCAAGGTATTAAAAATTAGATTAGTCAATGAACTGATTGAGGTATTGAGTTAAGGATCAGTGGGTCAGATCAAATAATTAACTTGAAGTTTTATTAGTTTAAAATTATAAAAAAAATAATTTTTTTTTTAAAAAAGGGTGAATCGGTTTAGTCCTGAATTGGTCAGGATCACCACCTAGTTGACAAGTTCAGTCTAAATTAGATCGATCCAGCTTACTCCTATAAAAATCACTAAATTAAATCGGATATGTGGCCGATTTTCGGTCTGAACCGCGAGATCTGATTTTTAATTCAAAAGTTTAGGTATGAGGACTCCTCGTTTAGTCATTTAAAAAAGAAGAGGGAGTTATTATAAGTACAATTATTCTCAGTGCTTGGATTGAGTTTTGGACATGGCTTTTATATGCATAATGAATCAATACACTTGTCAGAGACATTTAAACATGCATGATGAACCGGGCATGAGATTTCCACGATAATTATCAACAATTAGTGCTTGTTTGAAATAATTTATTTAGTGATAATAAAATTTTATTTACGGAGTTCGAAGTAAGTATGTGAAAGGAGTATTTCTCGTACTTTGTGCATAAAATCTTATTTAGCCCAAATAAGTCATACCAAACAAACCCTTATACTTATTATTGAATCAACTAGTGAGTCAGACCGGAGTTAAATTAGAGTCAAATTGATAAGTAAATAAAAATTTTAAGATTATTTATGAAATTCTAAAGAAAAACAATGATTTGAAAAAAAGGACCAATTCAGGCTAAAAGATAACCCATAATAAGATTGAAAAATGCACAAACTTATATTTTAACGAGTATTAGTGACATGCCACTCTAGACCGTATGGATGTTCAAACTAAGGATCATGATTGAGATTAGGTGATCCTAACCCCAATCTTGGGTTTGAGGCGGGATGCAATCCTGGGACCAATGATGCTACCAAAATTTAATTAAGTATCGCAAGTGTATGAATCATACAATAGTAAAATAGTAAATCAAAGTTATCCCATAGAGACTCAATTAAACTAATTCCTTTAAGCTGAGCAAAGGAAATAAGGATGATTCAAGAGAATTTTTAATAAAGAGAAAAATACTAAAGCTAGAGTTTTAAAGAATTTAGATAATAACACAATTTAGAGTGATTAACCCCTTCTAAAACACTGATCATTTATACCTGCTCTTTATGTAAATTGTTGTCCCTAACAAATTCATTCAATAGGCAACAAATTCTTAAATAACTCTAATATGATTATATGGGTCTAAGATATAGTATATTCCTATTTTAATGGCAAATTAGAATAAATTCCAATCCCACATCCAATAAAGATCCATCTTCTAAGGCTAACCAAAATTCCTTAAATTACTACTTAATAGTGATTTTTGGACATTAAATAGAAAGAAATAAATCAAGATTAAATAAACAAAAATAATATTAAAACACAACTAAAAGATTCCATCATACTCTAATACAAAAATCAACCCATAACTACCCTAGATAAAAAAAAGAATTAGCGGCTAAAACAAAATTCATGACAGTCATAAAATTAAGTCCAGATTCAAAGAACAACTGAAAGAAAAGAGAACAAATGTGATCTATTGAGGCCGTTGAACCCAAGTTGACTATGGTCGTTATTGTCCTCCAAGTTCTTGTTCACTGCTGTGTCGTTCTCTGCCTCTCACTACTAACCGCGCTTCCGTCGCTTAGTGTGCGTTTTTCTTCTTTTCCTTGTGTGTCACCTGTTCTGTCGCCAAGATGAGTTCCTTTATGATTAATGATGATAGATAGATTAAGTTTGTCCTATTGGGCCACCGATCCACGTCTTCTTGAATGATGGAGTATATATCAATATCCTTGCGTGGACCCCGCATCGCCTTCCCTTCCAATTAGTATCATTGCCACCACAGCAGCGCAGGGATCCCTATGTGACAAATCCCTAATGGACCCTTTTGCACCATTTTAGTGTAAAAACAAGTGGTCCCACCCCTTTTTTATAAGTATTAAGAGGTGTCAGGGAGGGGATCCATTCCCGTCACAGTGACTAGAGATGGAAATGAGCCTGACTTAGCGCTTAATAGGCTCAGCTTGGTTCGGGACAAAGGGGCCTGAGCCTGCTTGAGGCCTGTTTCAGGCCTTATGATTGGCCTGAGCCTGGCTTGAACACAGGCCTAACCTAGTTTGAGGTCTGTTAACAGGCTTGAAATCTTAACAGGCTGCAGGCTCACAGGCTGCAGGCTGAAACAAGCCAACAGACCTCCTTAACAGGCCTTGTCAGCACCCATCTGGAATTATATTGTCATAATAATCAAGTATGTAGAACCATAATACGTAATTCTAGATGCAAAAAAAGAACATGATAAAATCATATTGTTACATAAATACCAAATTTATCTTAAGGTACAACATATATTTGTTTTAATAACCTCCTAGTGTTTTAAAATTGCTACCACAAAAATTATGCATTAGCCCTCTTTTCTAATGCGGTTCTGCCTCCCTTTTTGTTGCTGCTACTTTGTTTGCCACCTGCCAATAGAAAGAAATTATAAGGAATAGAAAGGCAATGGTCCCAACAGCCAATAGTATGTAAAGATGGTATATATAATTAGTGTAGGCATCTTCTTAAAAACGAAGATGAGGTGCGTAATAGCATACATAGAAGGAAACAATGATACTTCACACACACACACATATATATATATTGAATTAAGACATAGCAGAAACATAAGACATGATAACGCAAGAATATATGCTCAACATAACAGATACATATGACAATAAACACAAATATAAACATAAAAATGTATGCTATCATAATGTGAAACAGAAACATAAAAATTACATGAGAGATGAGAGAGGGCGCAACACAACACCGCGCAGAGTAACCCCAATGCCTTATTTATATACACTATATTAACTGCCTAACACCATATAAGTATAACAAACTAATATCTCAACTAACTTGACTAACTCAACAACTCTTATTACCAGTCAAGGTGACATGCGAGAAGTAGGAGATCATAACGTCAATAAAGAGAGATTTAAAGCAGTATATGAAGTAGTAGCACTAAGGGCAGAAAGGACAGGATGGCCTATTTCCTAGATTGCAATTTCCAGTCTTAAAAGATCATAGGTCAACTTTTTTTAAATGAATTCATAGGGCAATTTGCAAGTGGCCCACAGTAAAGGAGGGGGATGCACTGTTCCTTAATTATAAAGCATAAACAATAAAATGTCACACAATATCCCAAAATAAGCATCTCCTGACTCAAGCCGTATATAATAGCAGAAAAAACATTCATATTAGCCTTCTTAATTCTTCTAAGCATGATCAGTGGGATATAATGGCTCCCATACTGATGGCAACCTCAGGAAATGTGATTTCACATCACCAGATGGAATTACAATTTAAAAATTCCTCTTCCCCATAGCATACCTTTTCAACTAAACCTTTTTTTTTCGCACAGCCAACCATAGAAATATTTCAGGGATGCTCTTACAAGTCTTCACTAAATCCAACATTAAATACATATAAACCATTAAATATCTTAAACATGCCAGAATTTTCAATGGAAAGATGAGGAATCATTATCTATTAGCGACCGGCCACTATAGATATGTGAAGGATGTAAAATTAAAATATTAAGCAACAACAAAATAATCTGTTTTAGTTTAAAAGAAAACCCAAGAATAGGTGAGGAAGCATAATCATAAACCTGCATTTGATTACTCCCAGTAAATGGTGTTCTTCCTGTAACAAGCTGAAATAAGATCACACCCACACTCCAGAGGTCTGCCTGCATGTTTGATCAAAGTTAATAGGAAGAATTACCATGAAACAATTAAAGTGCCCACTATATTAGAATAAAAATCACCTTAGCGTCATACTTCTGTAGTTGCATAATTTCTGGAGCCATGTAAAGAGGTGAACCACACAAGGTTTCTGCAAGACCCCTAGGTTGCAAAGATCTGAAAAAACGGATAACTGTGTTTTAACAACTAGTTTAGATTAATGGGTAGAAACTTGAGAGAACCTTTCTTAACTAGATGCCAGGCTTTGTGAAAGTAGGTGCCTGAGCAAAGTGGTCTAATCAACAGCACAAAATTTAATAATGCAAGGGAAAATCGAGCTCAAACTACATCAAAACCATCATAATACCATTCATTTACTGATCTCATTTTAACTATACATTATTAAATTTTTACCAATTGAACAAAAGAGCCACTTACATGGAGAGTAGCACATTCATAGAAATTGGGCTCTCACAAGACCTTGGTCATTTTCTCCACAATGTCATAAACGAATAGTTCGTGTTGAAAATCCAAATAAACAAGATTTATGCAGAACTAACATGTTTTCCTCATTGATATCATAAAACAGCTATGGAGTATCACATTCATAGAAATTGGGCTCTCACAAAATCTTGGTCTTTTTCTCCACAATGTCATAGAGGAATAGTTCGTGTTGAAAATCCAAATAAACAAGATTTATGCAGAACTAACATGTTTTCCTCATTGATATCACAAAAAAGGTATGGAGTATCAAGTTTATAAAATTAAAGCATACAGGGATATTTTAATAAAATCAAAGTATTACACTGAAATTAGTTCGGCATTTAATGTATTCCAAATTATACGAAATATTAAAGGAAAATATTCAAAGGATCTCAAGTTTCAACATATTCCATTTGACTTACACCACAAGAATAAAGGAAGATGAGCAGAGTGATCATAGAATGAAACAGAAATATGTTGAATCTGTCTTTACTCCCTGCAGTCCATTTTATAATATGTTTCTAACTAATTCACACTTATCAATAAAAACAATTAAAGGCATTAAATTTGTTATGAAATTTGAGTGATCTCCAATATTATCCTTACCAACCACACTAAACACTGATATCATATTAATTCTTGCTCTTTCGCTACCCATATTAAGCATGGGCATACATGAAAAAAATATTTAATGGTCATTAAAACTATCAAAAATGTTTCATAAAAAGGACCAAAACTGCCTTCTAGAAATAGTTAGCAGGAGTCAATCGTAAATACGAATGTGAATGATGTAAAAATAGTTAGGATACCTTGCAAATCCAAAATCAGCAATCTTCAGAACTGACTTGTCATCCTTTCTAGTGAGGAGAAGATTCTGTGCCAAAAGTTATACTTATCACTACATACAAAATACCTACACAAGCTTTTAAACAAACACAAATATTCATACAGTAACAATATTTAGACTTGGCATTTATCTGATGCGCCCTACAGATATGAGCTATATTTCTCCACTACTATAGATGTATTAACCTTTATCAATATCTTTAAACAATGAGATATATTTGTCCACTACTATAAATGTATTAACCTTTATTTATATCTTTAGACAAAGACCCAGTCAAATTAAATTATCACTAAAAGCACACACTGTTTCTTTCATGCTTGTCCGTGAAATGCAAGTCATGAATTAATAAAAGGACATGAGCTATAATTTTGACCTATACAAGTACTAAAACCATAGATAAGTACTAAGTAACTTAGTTAAGAGGGTAAGCATAGTCAAACCTGTGGTTTCAAATCTCTATGAATAAGATTATTATCTCGAAGAACTTGAAGGCCAGCAGCTGTAACACAAACAGTTCTCTCCACTATTACCTTGTAAATAATATAAGTATATAACAAAATTGTACATAGCTCAAACATACTGATGCAGGATGCAAATGCGCAAAATTAGGATTTTGTTTCATTTCATTGGGATTTTAATTTAATGTTTAGGGTTTTGAACAAATTTTGTGATGTTTAATGAGGTGTTCAGTGGAAAATCTCAAAACTTATCCCTGGATAGTGTTTAAATTCAATTTGGGGTTTTTGTTGTTCTGGACTTGATTTAGCATTAGGATATCAGATCACTGAGTCAGTTTGCACAATTTCCGTTCTAAATTCAGCTTCACATACCTAGCTGCTGCATAAAATGCTTTGCAGTTCCTTCTTGGACTCTTCCATGGCGCTGTATATACATAGAGAGATCACCCCCTCTACAGTATTCTAACACAAGATGTATCTTCCCAGGAACCTATATAAAGAAAATTTAAGACATTAATTAGCAATATGGAAGACACTTCATCGGTAGACCTCATCGATGCAAAATTCAATTCGGTATTATACCTACCACAATCGATATTATCAGCCAGACTGACCCATTTCACAGTATAGAAGGTACTAGAATTATGTGTTAAACCTAATGCTTAACCAATGACAACAATCATAAGGACAGATAAATTCAGAATCTCAGAACATATGGCAGGCAGCTCATTTCATCATATACGGCAGATTACATTTATTACAGGAGAATCTGGAAAGATATCAATATCAATAAATTAACGTAAATTATAAATATGACTCCGAATCAGGGTCAACAGAAAAGGAATACCCTGAACCTGCTGGCTCCTAATTCCTACAATTGGCTACTAGTTACAACCTTCAGCTTGTTACACAAGCGTGAGGTAAAATAATCAACAGAATGTAGCATCAGTTGAGTCCAAAGTGCATGTATACTGAAAATTCAAACTAACAAAGCGATGCAACCAAAAAAAAAAAGGCTCTTTACATGAGGGAGAATTAGCTTATAAGTTTCTGCAAACTTCATCAGACAATATTAGCGAGAAAGAAATCAAGCATCAAACGCCTTCGTTTTACAGTAGTTCTTTCTCTCGCTTTTTTTCATTATTTTTTACTCTTCAATCTTCTACAGCAAAATCAAATAGCTTTATTAGATATCTAAGAAAAAATGGATAATATAGGGGGGGAAGGTGGGAGATTTCACCAAAGCTCTCCACCTTGGCACCTCCTAACGACCACCGTGATTCCTCTTTTACTGAATTAAATGCAAAAATGCCGTTGGTGAGATAGATAACAAGAGAAAACAAATAGCACACCTCAATTATATCGTACAAACGAATTATATTCGGATGGTTAATCCGCTTCAAGATAAAAATCTCAGACATGAGACTCTCCTGCAACTTCTGGTTAAGCCGACCGGTGGCGATCTCTTTAATGGCAACCTCCGTTCCATGTACCCGGTGTCTCCCATGCCACACCACCGAGAAAGACCCGGACCCAATTTGCTTCCCAACTATGTATTCCCCCACCAAACTCACTCGACCCTGAGCCATGAACAGAACCCTAGAAACCAAACAAACAATTTTGAATTTCTGCTTCTTCGTCGAATTACTCCAGTAAACAATGAAGGAAAACTTGAGTAGATGGATGGATTAAATAACCTTGTTTGATTGTATTATTTTTCTGATTTGAAATTTGCAATATTAAAACAATAAGTTTATGTAATTTTTTGGTAAGGATTACGGCCAAAAATTACAGGGAGAGGGAGGTGTGAAGGCGAAGAGGTGACGATGACAAAAAAAGAGAGAGAGAGAGAGAGAGAGAAGAAAGAGATACACAAATCTTATGATTGAAGCTGATAAGCTGTAATTTTATTTTATTTTTTTGGCAGCTGAAAATCTGCATCTGCATATTAAGCGCGCCTGGTTAATTTAATTTAATACTACTTTATTAATCAACAGGTCAAAGGTTATGTTGTGCATCACTTGCATTTATTTAACGATTTGACAAATTCGGAGTTCAAATTTTAAATTTATACAGTGATATATTTTCTTTAAAAAATCTTAGAAAAAACAATAAATTATACGGTTTCAAATCTGAAAAAATTTACTGTTAAAAAAAATCTGAACAAATTTTAATAAGATTTTTCGTTTTCTGATTTCGCAATTTTATTTAACAAAATAAGTACCTTAAAATTTTAAGCTTGATAGTTGCAAAAAAAATATATTAACGTTGATGAAACATTCTCAAATCTCAAATTGTAAATCTATATATATTAGATTCAAAGCTAAATTTTCAAAATAATGACAATCTATCTTATCTATAAAATCTTAAAATAATATATTGATTTTTATTGGGTCGAGTCCATGTTCTCATTATGTGTATTCTGAATTGTTTTTAACGTTAATTATGACTTGATTAAATGTTATTATTAAATTCTTGTTATACCACACGTCGACTATGAATTGATTTAGGTAAAATTCTTAAATATTAAATTAAAAATTCTGATTCCTACGGTTATTTTAGAAATTATAAAACAAAAAAAAACAAGTTTCTAGATGGATAATTGTTATTTGAATTTACTGGTCTGATTTATATATATATATATATATATATATAACCTGCCCAATAAATTCAGCTATGATTTCATATTTTGAAATTTTATATATTTTGTATTTTTCATTTTTCTCTTTTCTGATAAAATGATCATTCAAAAGATGTATTACTTGCTCATGACTTGCAAATGGATTACCAACTGTCTCTTTGTTAATCAACAGGTTTTCAGAGTGCTGGAGGTTTCAATTTGGTCGTGGGTTATGATGAATGTAGCACTAGTGTTTTTATCTGGACTCCCTTAAATGTTGGTGTCTGGTATGTGTTGTATTAAATGGGTATTAATTTTGCATTTTATTCTTCCTTTGACTCTACCACTTGATATAAAAGCTAGTTCTTAATATCTTTAAAATATACTCCATCATCATTATTTTTTAAATATATCTTTAAATATATTGTTATTGTCCTTTAAATATACTATTGTTCATGGTGTAGGCCCATCCATAGCCTAAGGGCCCATTTGATTATATTACATTGTATACTTGTAATGGTAATCTTTATTATATTACTATAGATTGCCTGTTTAGTTGGACTTTTTGATAATAATATAGATTATAATGGTAAAACAGATTGCACTTTTTTTTTTGTAATCTTCATTCATAAGGGTCTCTATGAATACTTATTGCAAGCCTACAATCATGGATAAAATTTCAATTTTAACCTTATAATATAATAAAAAAATAAGAGTTAACTAGGGGTGTTCAAACTTGATTTAAGCCGGGATGCAAATTTCCATCTCGGCCAAAATCTTGGAATCGGGATTTTCTGGTTTCTTTTTTAAAAAATATTTATATTAAATAAAATTTTCATATTATATTATTAAAAATAATGATTTAATAACTAATAAGGCTATAATAACTTTATAAATTGATCTAGAGTTTAGAAATAATGTTTATTGTTATTATTTTCATCTTCGTTATTATTTTTATACAACATATAGTTAAACTTAGTATCTCAATATATGTGGTTTGACTCAAATTAAAGATGTTATACACATATTTTGAAAAGATAATTTAATTAATAGAGATAATAATACACAAATAAAATGATCATTTAATTTATAAAAAATAAAAAAATGGGACCGGGAAAATCCTTGGATCACCGGTCCTGGGATTAAAATCTCAGGATCGGAATTTTTTTAACACCCCTAGAGTTACCCTTAATAACTGTTTTTTCTAATTTTGCTTTTGGGATAGTTTCATGCAATAAGCAAATTAGTGTCTATTTGGATGGCGCAAAAAAAAGTGGCTTTTGTGGATTTTGTAGCTTTGCTTTAATAAGTTAAGTGGCTTATTCAATTTTTGGTGTTTGGATGACACCAAAAAGTAGAAGCTACAAAAGTAGTTTTTTTGGCTTTTTTGGCTTCAAAGTATGAAGCCAAAATTTGTGGCTTTTATGGCTTTTATGGCTTTTGTGGGGAAGAGAGAGAAGGGGAAAAAATGATTATTTGGTTGAATTTTCTACAGAGTCGGTATATCAACTGTTTCAAAAAATTTCAAACTGATTGTCATTAGTCTCCAAATAATTTATGGGTACTCCTCAATTTTTATTATACATTATTTCCATCTTTATCCTTGGTTG
>JBAGKO010000003.1:19525498-19552846 GCA_037177275.1 Acacia concinna | reverse complement strand
TTAGAGAATCCTAACTTTTTAATCATACAGTCAGCTTTTTCTCCACTAACCCTTGTTTCCAACAAAGTGAGAATTTTTACATTTTTACCTCTTACTAAATCATTAATTCTTCCAGGAAAAGTTTTTGATGCTGCCCCTCGACAATTCCATACTATAATATTAATAGACATAGACATAATGAAAAAATAAGGAACATAATAATGGAAGAATTCCTTACGTGGAAAAAGGCTAGAGAGAATTTTTCATTTCATCATGTCCGTTAAGCTCATCTGAAGCTTCGAATGGTTCGAAACATTGATCACCTTGATCACTCACGTCTCTGATGTTTGTCTCTTCAGAGTTTAAAGCATCAGGATCTAGAGGTCTCTTAAGCATTAAACCTTCCTTGGATGGTATTTCGTCTTTTTCCTTGTTGACAATAATCACTCCACCACCCATTACATTTTCAGCCCCACCTAGAGTTTGGCAGGAAATGTGCTCGGAAATATCCATTGTATCACCAAATGATTGGCAATTAATTGAAGGACTTTTTTCATTTGACCCGATAATAAGTTGATGCCTCCTGGATTGTTGCTTCCTCAATAATGTTCAAAACCTGTGTTTGGATTAAATTTACCAAACTATTTATGAAATTGTTTTATTTTTTAGGATCAAACCTGATTTCATGGTTCAAAGTCATTACCAATTAACTTATAAAGTCTGTGAGGAAATATAATAGGGTTTTACAATATTACTCACAGCTACCTCTGCAATTACACAAACATACCATATAATGATGGGAAAAAATATATAAACGGGATAGTTTTCAAAATAACATTGGTTGAAGGACTATGGCTTTCAGAAACAAGCTCGTTGAAAGAAGTGGCCTTAGGGGAATCATTGGCTTTTGAATCCATGACATCGGGCCAAGCAAGATGGCTAAGTTGAGAAAATGCATATGGTCAATTGATTGATAGTAATATATTCTCTAGATAGGACAAACCAAATGAGAACCAGCTGTTAGCTACACAGCTGGAGTCGCTAAACAGAACATGCCATGGTTGATGAATATCTATTCACCTGAGGCAATCCAGAAACAACAACCTTCCAACATTACAAAATATTCACAAATACTGCACATGCAGAATATGATGATCTAACAAAACAAAGCATCTAGAAGACCTACTTCAACTTACATAAGCAATCAAGTAGAGAATAGATTCAATTCATACTCATCTGAAATATAAAATGTGGTCAAGGCACAAACAAATTTTACAAGGGAGCCATATATGGCATACCAGCAGGATTTGCAGCAATGAGCTGCTGCCCCACAGCTCTTACTGCATCAATCAGAGCACCAGCCTGGTTTGTGTGGGGCACCCGCTGTTGGGAAATCACAGACCGAAGCACTTCTGCTGTCTGCTTTGCTGTGGTCTGGGAACCTTCAATTTTACTGCACCAGATATTAAAGAAAAACATAGAAATTAGTTCTCAATCTCACAAGATGGCATCCACCATTATTGGCTTGTTTGTTATAATTTATTTAAGGTAAATAAGATTTTATGCATGAGAAAGACTCTTATCATATATTTTAGTTTTCCGTGAATAAAATCTTATTACCTCTAAATAAGTTATTCTAAATGAACACCTAGTATACTCATTCAACTCTATCGATGATGGTGGAGAAAATATACCGTTTCTTTAGCTGATTCAAGAAATCATTAACAACAAACTGACATCAGGCATTGTGATCCCCGATTTTACTAGAAACGTAAAAAATGTCAGGGCATCCCGATCTCAGCAAGTGTCAAAATCATACCTTACCTGAAATCAATGCATGACACTCTATTAGCACTAGCATGAGAGCAACAAAGATGCCTACCTTTATGAAGCTTCAGATATGCGAGTCTGCAAATGCAAACTTCAGAGCCCGACAGCGGCCGGCGAGGTGACGACTGACAAAGCCGAGAGGTGAGATGAGACTTGCGAGTTGCAAGAGCAAGAGGTGTGAAAACAGTCGAGAGTCGAGACTTGATCACCAGAGAGGTTCACTGAACTTGATAGAATCAGAGGCGTGACTGACTGACTGAGGGTGAGTGCGTGTGCGTGTGCGTAACTGACTGACTCTGCGCGGCGCCGAGCGTGAGAACTGCATTAGTATTTATAATTTTACACTCCATGTTTTAATCATGAGACTCAATTATTTTTTTCAAAGAAGATAAAAAAATAAAATAAATTTTTTATACTTCTTCACAAAATTAACTGGATTTTACAATTAAGATAGAAATGAGTACTAATTATTAATTTATAATTATATAATTTAATATATATAATATAGAACTTGAATTTATAATGAAATTTAATTTAATATAATATATATAATATAGAATTCTAAAAGTACTGTGAATTAAGCTGTAATCTACCTAAAATATTTCGTGGCTTCACCTTTTTTTCCTTAAAAAAATAGAAATGTTAATTAACCATTAATAAATATAAAATATTACTCACTCCTATCTTAATTATAAGACTCAATTAATTTTTTTTAAAGAGATTAATGATATTAATTAAAGGAAGTTATAGTTAAAGGAAATTATAAATCTAAGAATAATTGTAGCCTCTAATTATAATTAAGGGATTATTGATAGGGGTGATTTAAAAAAAGTAGTTAAATATAATAAATAGAGTGAATAAATGTTTTATATTTAGAATCAAATTAAATTTCTAATTAAATTTTATAATTAGGAGGGGAGGAAGTACTATATAATAAAATAAGAGTACAATTAGTCTTCAACAGTGGTTCAATCATTTTGTCGGTCAAGAACACTGAATAGTGAATACCATAAACTTAGAGTTAGGAATTGATGGGCTTGGCCCTTTTAAATCCTAACCTATCACCGGTCGGGCTTGTAATTTAGAATTAAAAAATAGGGTCGGGCCTAAACAGGCTGACCCTATAGAGCCGCGAGCTTAAACAGGCTGGCCCTATCGGGCCGCAGGCTGGCTCGTTTAGGCCCATTTATTTATTTATTTATTTTAAAAAAATTGACATAAGATGATAGTGATGACAATAGGCATGAAGAAAATTTAAATGATAATGTTATTCATATTATTTAGTGTTTAATTTATAATTTATATATTTATCTAATTATTTATTTGTTGTAGACATTAGTTTTTTGTCTTCGCATATGGTTTTTTTGGTAAATATAGACAGTATTTGATATTTTAATTTCGTTTTGATAAACAAAGAGAACAATTTTTAACTTTTTAATCTTAAAATTTGTATTTCATTTGTTTGTACTTTGTTAAACATAGATAATGTCCGGCATTTTAACTTAGTATTAATAATATTTATATTTTAAACTTAAGTATTGTTGTTTGTATATATGAAAAAGGCATAAAAAATTTAAAAGAAGAAGAAGAAGAAGAAGAAAAAGTTAAACGGGCCCAAGCTCGACCTTAATCGGGTCGGGTCTATTTTTTTAGAGGTATTTTAGGACTTGGCCCTTCACAGGCCGGCCCATTTTTCCATTGTACATAAACTTATAGTATTTTGTACTTTCCCCCCTAAACATGCACACAAATATCATCATGGTTAAATCAACTAATCTTAATCGATTAATATAATTCTGAAAATATACTTACTCATGTCCTTGTTAAGTTTCTATAAGACTATAAAATTTAATTTGTTCTGATATTTTTTTTTTGTAAGAGCCCATTGTCTAAATATTTAATGATTTTTTAATATTTTTACCACTTATTAATTATATGTATTGCATTATTTAAAATTTTAGTAATAATTATATTTACTTTATTTCTCTCTTACTTGTCCATAAGGGCGTACTTAAAAAACAAAATTTATTTTTGACATTTTATTATTTTAAACTAATTTTAATTATTTTCTTAAACTATTAAATTTATTAATCTCTTATGAATAGAATTAGAGGGAGTATATGAAAACTTTTGGGGCAATTTTGCTCATTAACCCTATTCATTAGAGCTGTCAAAACGGGCTGAGCCATTTGGACCAGCCCTTTTAAGTTAAGGGTCAGACTTATATTTTATATGATGCAAATTAAAATTGGGCTTAAAAGGAATGATCCTTTTAACCCTTAAAATAAAATGGCTGACCCTTTAGGTCGATGATTAACCCTTTTAAGCTCATAATAATGTTTTTATAAAATTTGCTTTTTAGATTTATAAATTATTTATGTCATGACAATAAATAATTATCTATATATAAATATATACATACAAATATGTATATGTGTATATATATTGAGCCAAAAAATAAAGATATGTAACATTTTAAATCATTTTACTAATATTTATTATTAAATTCAAAATTTTGAGACACGTTTTATTTTTTGATATTTCAAAAAGTTTGAAAAAATATTGAACTTCAATAAATGGCATAAAAGTCCAAGGGCCGAGCTTCAATAATTAAATAATTTTATAGCACGCAGGCATTTCGAGCCATGCCCTTTTAGGCCCTAGTTCTTCAAGGGCCAGTCTTTTAGAGTTAGGTTAGCCCTTATTAACAGTTCTAGTGACCATGTGTGGTGTGTTGTGTGGGTGTGAGTATTCACTGTTGTCATGTTGAGTAATTGCCTAATAGGTTAAAGTTTTGGTTCAAAATAAATTATACAAAGTATTACAAAAAATTAAAAGGGGCTAGCTCATGGCCCTACAAGACTGACTCTCTTAATCTCAAGGCTTTGCAGGGCTGACTGTTGTAGGCCCAACTCCATTTTCAACCTCCAAAATATAAACCCAACCCTCGACTTAAACAGGTTTGAAAGGGCCGGTCCAACGGGCTCAACCCATTTTCCCGGCTCTAACTTGAGGTAGTACTATTTATAGGGTATAGGTCAAAAAGCTTGAATATTAGTAGTCCCTCTGATATTTATTATAAGGCATTAACTAATAAGAGCTCTTAGTCTTTTTTATAAGGCATTTGCTTGTTTTTAAAGAGCATTAAATATTTTTTCCATTTTTGCCCATATTAAGGGTAGTGAGAGAGAGAATAATAATTAATATGATATTAGAGTTTAATGTATTTAGTAAGGGTAATAATATAAATTATTTACATTTTAGGACACATTCAATACTTTAAATTTTTTTATTGGTTTGTGATAATTGTTAGTTGGTGCCTTATAATAAGGACCATAGGGAGTAATAGTTTTTTAATGACCCAATTTAGCTATATTCGAGTATATTTTTCTTTAAAAAAAAATTGGCCACATAATTTCATGCCCTGCCCTTATTAGAATAAAATTTTCTTTTTTTAATCTTTGAAAGGAAAGGAATATCCAACACGCGACTAGATTCTGTCCCGTGCGATTCTCTTCCTTGGCGCCTCCCTTACTATCAAACGATCGCATTATGCGTATTCACACAAATGTTGCATTTAACTTGTGGACAAGCCAAGATAGATGCCTGCCAAGCCCGTCATGACGCATCACTGGTCCTTCGCCTTCCTCACTAAGCAAGGGAAAAGCCGAAAATGGTGATGGGAAAAATCTGAGCGTCGAGCTAATTTATCTCTGGTGGACAACCATACTGTCACCTTTAGGTGAAGCGAGATCCATTGCCCCTACTCCTGGTGCTGGACAACCCAAGCCAGAGCACTATCGCAGATTAGGATTCAAAACCTTGAAGAAGGAACAAAGTTAGAGAAAAAACAAAAGAAACAGAGAGTGAGAAGCAGAAGAGTGTGAGATGGACTCAGCTGGCTGCTGTGGCGTGGCTTATGGTGTCAAAAATCTGAGAGGTGTGAGGGAGGAGTGAGGCGGGGCTTCTGGTGTCATAAATCACAGAACGAGGCAAGATAGTGTGAGATAGACTTAGCTGGATGTTGTGGGTCATGACCAAAACACACCGTTTGTTTGGACACAAAACGGCATTGTTTCAGCACAAGGGAGAGAAACTGAACTCTATCCAACACCATGTAATTAGGGGAGATATTTGTGATCCAAGAGTTCTCCAGTGGGCCTTTCGCGCTTTCCAAGGATAATTGTGAGCCCAAAGATACCACATACAACTTGATTTTTGGTAGAATTTTATTTGACGACTAAATAAACAAATTAACTTTAATTAAACTCTAAAATATTATAAAATTTTAATAAAAGCTCATAGACTAAAATGAAAATAAGTTTTTCAAGTAAAAACATAATAATACCTTTTACTTCATTAACAAGTAAAATTTTATGATAAATAAGTGTGTTATTCTTTATAAACAAGTATAATCTTCCTATAAATAAATATTTTGGTCTTTAATGTTTGACTGAAATTTCATAATGTTTTAAGGTTAACTGAAGTTAATTGGTTTATTTGGTCCTCAAATGACATTCTCCCAGATTTTATACATGTAACCGAATTATTATATTTGCCTTTCTAATGTTTTTTTTCCCAATCCAATGGTCCTTTATATTTTCCTGTAGTCAATAATTCATAAATTTGATTAAATCCAAATATAAAATCCTTACCTGCTCACTGTTCTATATCAGCTTTGCTGCTTTGCACATGGTAAACTATCTTCCTCTGATACAGGGGAAATTAGGAATGGGAAAACATACAAAAGGCTCCAATTATTTTGAACCATCCAAAGCAACCCAATGCTTCCCCAAAACAGTTGTTCAACATCAATAGTCTACTCCAGCAATTCTTATCATAACAAAAAAACAAAGTTTATGAAACAATCCTCAACATGGGGGCTTTACCACTCATAACTATAATAATCTGTGACAAAAAATAGTTCTTCTAAATCATGTCTCAATGAATTTCTTCAGATTCTTCAGCCACACGGAGTATTCTTTGCTGTCCTTGTTGACCATATATTCATGCATGAAGTTAGTTGTGCTGGGTTTAATCCCTCGTATCTCAAGATATTTGTGGAACGCCTTTTGCAAATTTTCATCCAAATCACTGCAGACAAAAGTGTAATTAAATCTTCAGCAACAAGAAAATGGCTAATTATAAAAAAGGTTTAGATAATGTCATCTATAAAGGAGTGCTTACTGGAACTCAGGTCCCTCATATGCAAGCTGATCTTCAGATTCTTCTGACTGTTTTATGGACAAACTATCGATGGAAATCTCATCAGGAAATGCAGTCACACCAAACTCCAGAGTGACCCCATTACTTTTGGAAATATTCACAACTAAAGGAATGCTAGATTCATTACCATTCTCCTCCTCACCACCGCTCACATCCTCACCTTCTTCAGCTGCTACATTAGGGATGTCTACTTGTACTGTGATGGTTTCATCCTCATATTGCCTCTTAAGGAGTATGGTTCTCTCACCAGGATTGTCTTCAATTGTAAAAGGAAAATCATTTGGCACTTCCTCCACCTGAATAAAGGTTTGCACAAACGAGAAGGCACAAAATCAATAGGTAAGCTAACAGCATCACTAATACCACAATAAAATAAATTCCATGGAATAGCAATCCAATAGCACCCCACAATGGCTGCATCTGTTATTCCTACCATAAAGAAACAATGGTCCTCTTTTCTTTTCTTTGTTTAAAAAAAGCAGAGTTAGGTAATCAATAAGTAAAATTTGCTGGTAGTTTATATATTAGGGTTAGAGGTTGGCTGTAATGCGGCTATTGCCTAATATATTCATGTATTCATAAAATTACACGATTTCTCAGATTGCTCAAATATTTCAATACGAAAATAGTGACAAATGAAAAGTCATCATATCCCTTGCAAGCTGCACCTATAAAAAAGTAGAGATACATGCAGCAACTCCTAAAAGTACTTCATCGAAACCAATCGCATCACTAAACTTTTCTGAAGACACGTCTTAAAAATCTAAACGAAGAGTAACACATCTAAACTACAAAACAGTAAATATATCAGAGATTACTGCAATCACACGACAATTAAACAAGCTCATCTAAATTACTAAACTGACTTCCGCATCACTTATTCACTTCCTACATATTTTTCCTCACTTGCCCAATTTGAAAATGAAATTAAAGGAATTCCTTTTCCGTGTTTTTTTTTGTTTTTGTCTAGGGGAAGCAAAAGATTTACTTTCATGACCGTAGAAGAATGTTTAAATGATAAAGACGGCAGAGGAAAGTGGTGTACCACCAAAGTGGTCGATACAGTTAAGTCGTTTTTTTGTCAACTTGCGATAGATGATTTTAGACATACATATTCCAGAAGCAAAAGAAAAAATCACTAGCAAATAACTTCCTGGAAATGTTGCCCCGAGAATAGAATAGTTAAATTATGTTTATGAGCATGATAGTAGTAGAATAGTACTTGTATACTGATTAATAACTAACAGGAAAAGGACTTGAAGATGATTATATAAAAGCATAATAAATGCATATGTTACTCACTTCATCATCATCCTCGTTGGCGCATTGAATCTCAGTATCAAGGACACGAAGCAGATTTTCATCAGCACTCGCCTTCGTAGCAAAGGAATTAGCCAATCGCACGGAGGGTAGAAAGATTCTTTCAATGAGAAGATGATTGAGACCAGCCGTACGAACAGCAAAGGCAGCGTAGTGGAAGGTCCTAGGAGATGCCATGGCGCGAAATGCTAGGGGCACTACCGATGAGGATGCGCGGCGGAGCATGGAGTACATAGCCATTTCTGAGCCGAAGAGGGTTTCTGTGGAGGAGAGGGAAGGAACAAGGGTTTTAGCGCGACGGAGTTTAGGGTTCTAGGATCCTGGCTTCTCTTATAAGCTTCATTCATCACGTGACACTCACGTGAAGGGCGCGTTTATGTTTGGTTGCCGTGATTAGGATTTAAAACTGTTATGACCTGTGAGGGGATTTTTTCCTTTTTCTGACCAACATGTGAGGGGATTTGGATGCTTGAGTTTTCTGTTATGTTTGGATCACAGGAAAGAAGTGGAAAGAAATGATGAGAAAATAAATATTAGGTTAAAAAATTTTATAAATAATGAAAAAAATTATTATTAGAATATTTAGTTTCTATGCCAAACTCTCCTGAGACCTTAAATTTAGATGTACTGATATGAAAAGACGTGGAGTTAAAAACCTCAAACATAGTGCACTTTGTTTCAACAACTATTATATTCACACATATACACATGTTATTAAAGGAACATTTATATTTTCCTGTTAACAATAAAATGATTGCAGTATGATTAATTTTTAGGTTTTTCATAAACAGATAATCAATACATCTCTCTATATATATCAAATGTAAAAGAAAATGCACTATTCAAGGGTCATATAGTTCACATTAGACTCCACACCATTGTCAGGAGTTACACTGTAGTCTTTCAAAAAATCATGCAGTAATTAAAAGAGTAACCACATTAGTCATCTAGTAACACAGTCAGGAGGACTATGGCAGCCAAGGATCAAACATATTCAAGGACAGGTTTTGCTGAAAAATTGAACAGAGTCAACAAATCTCCACTTTCCCAGCGCCCCTATCCCTTCACATTCATGGCCAAAAGTCACTTCACTCTTATTCCTTCGAGTTCCCCAATTGGCCACTCAGACTCCTGCTCAGATTTCACCATCCCAGAATTCCTCAAGAGATCTGTAGACTCCATAAGTTTCATGGACAAATACAGTACCCGTGACTAATCTTGCCTGCAACATATGAACCATGGTTAGGATAATCACGACTTTATATACCATACCTATATCACATTTGCATGAATTATCATAAGTTCATGTCTTCATGTCTTGAAATAGCAAAAAGTGAAGATAAACATAACAAATTAACCTGTTGAATCTCAGATAATTTGGCAAACAAGTCCTCAGGAATAGACCAGTCAAAAACATCAGAGTTTTCTTTTATCCTTGCTTCATTTGTACTCTTGGGAAGCACACTGTGACCCATTTGCAGTCCCCAGCGAAGTGCTACTTGTGCAGGAGTCTTGCCTAATTTATCAGCAATCATATTCAGAACTGGATGCTTCAGAACATCACTCTGAAGCCAGGTTGTCCCGGGAGAACCTAATGGTGAATATCCCTAGCCATACGCAATTTGAAACTCGGTTCAAGGAATAAAACTATTTTCTAAGTGCAACTTGCCTACTCTTAAAAATGCAACATAAACAAAAGCAACTTTTCAGGCAGATTTATAGAAGGTAATTCAAAATTAGTGAACTTACAGAGAGGTGTACACCCTTGGACTTGCAGAAAGCCCGCAACTTGTCCTGCTGCCATGAAGGATGACACTCTACCTGGTTGACAGCCGGAGGTATGCGTGCTACCTCGAGCAAGTCTGCCAGCTTTTTGGATGAGAAATTGCTCACACCAATAGCTCGAGCCTTGCCAGAGTCATAGAGTTCTTCCATTGCCTTCCATGTGCTAGGAATTTTGGGTGGCACAATATTTTCGGGACCAAAGCCCACAGATCCCTTCTTCATGCGAGCCGGCCAATGGATCTTAAATGGAAAAATTATCGATTCATGATTGATTATATAACAAATAAGCATTCCACATGACTTGAAAAGTTGGAATAAAATACGCTACATGCATTGCAGAAGATCTCAGAAAATAATCAGGTTTGACAAATCATGCTGCATAAGAACTAGCTTTCGTGATATTTTATAACAGTTTGCTGTGAAAAAAGAAATGAGAAAAAGCTCCTTCATGCATACCACATTTTTTTAAACATTGTGTAATCAATGTAACAAACTGAGGTTACAGCAGATAAAGATAAGTTCCTTTGCGAATTATGAAGCAACATTTGATTCAGATAAAATAGTCACCATATGTAAACTAAGGTCAAATAGATACTCTGATTAAGAGATATTACATACAAGGTATAAATCCACATAATCAAGCTGCAAGTCTCTCAAAGTTCTGTCCAATGCTTTTGGCACATCTTCTGGATCATGGTCAGCATTCCTGCAGATCACCATAATTTCAGCCGAAGGTAATCCTTTGTTCTAGACAAGGTGAAATTCTCACAATAACAATGATTCTACTTGCATCACTTTAGCATAAAGGGTGAAAGCAAATGAACTTTAATCAAAATCTAGAACAAACCAGAGTTTAGAGGTAATCCACAAATCCTCACGCTTCACCACTCCCTCCTCAAAGAGCTTTTTCAGGACTAAACCAATCTGCAGTGGCAAGATTGAATCATTTTCAGTTGAATCATGCCACCAAAATTCATAAAAATATGGTTTTACATCAATTCTTATAATTACCTCTTTTTCATTGCCGTATATCGGAGCACAATCAATATGTTGGTAGCCAGCCTGTACTTTCCAAACAAAGCTATTTAATTGAGTGCCTAAAGGATGTTTAAACAAAGAAGCAAAAGAGAATTGTATACACAGTCGCTCAGCAATCCTTTTCTTTCATTTTTATGATTTTGTTCATCTCATGCGACCCAAAATACACACACAAACTCTACTATTCTTTTATTAAAAAGATTAAAGCACAGACAAACGCCATCAACCTGCTTTATCCCTTGGGCCAGAGGAAAAACCATATCCATCCGTACCTTTTTCAATCCTATCCTTTTTCTGTTCTTCAGTCTTATAATTTTTAACACATTGGACATTCTCATTACAAGTTTTGTAAGGTAGAAATGAAAATATTACAAGCGGAACATACTCGTATTAATTTCTCATACAAATCTTTGACCTTCCGGCAGTTCACATTGTCCACTCGCTCTGAAACAAAACTAATACACCCCACTCGTCAGCCTACCCACGTTGCAATGTTTCTCACCCACTTCACTTTTCATATTCTCTATCTCCTTCTCTTTCACGCGTTTCTCTCTTATTTTCCAGACTCCACTTCACCTTGGTCTCAAAGTTGGTTTCCAAGCATCGGAATGCGATGAACACAAACATTTTGCACGGCCATATGACAGCTTCTTGATGAGTTCAGAAAGAAACTTGCTATTAGCGGTAAGCCCTCCATTTGATTTAGTGTGTGAACATAGATTTTTTCCGTAGTCACTGATGACTTTCAACCCGATCATAAAATTTTTATTCAGATTCCTACCTCAAATTACTATCAATTAACAGTTGCCAAACCCTCTGTCTATGGTTACACAGCTTAATTCCCTATCGGGCGAAGTAAACACGAATGACCACCGTCCGACACCTCAAACTCCGAGCATTTAATCATCCGAAAGGTGAAAGACATAACAAAGGAATAGTAATATGTCGATATCAGAAAGCACGGGGAAGTGAAAATGGACCTTGATGGCAGAAGCAACGGCGTCGCCAACGATACCGGGAGAAGACTGCCATGTTCCCAAGCCAACGGAAGGGATCTGAGCTCCAGTGTTCAATGGGAAGAATCGAATCGCAATGCTTGCCATTCTCTCTCTCTAATCAGATGATGAATCGAAGCAGACGAAGAAACTACGAGAGAGAGGGAATTTCAGTGAAGGAAGACAAAATTAAAAAGCAGTTTGAGTGTCAATTATGAAAAATAATTTATTTAGTTTATATAGTTTTTAAAAGTAATTTATAAAAATAAATGATTTATTAAAAGTCAATTATGCTTAGATTGGAGGTAAAAAAATGATTTATTAAAAATAGAAAAAGTGAATTATGTTTAAATTAAGAATAAAAAAAGTAATTTATGAAAGATTTCTTTTGAGAAATTATTTTTTTTTACTTATAAAAAAAAGTAATTTATTGATATAAATTATTTTTTTTCAGAAATATCAAACACCTAAATTTAGAGGAGTTTTTTTTTTTTTTTTTAATCCTTGAAACTGCTACCCACTGTTTCTTGCCGCCTGTCTCAAACAGGCCCTAAGACGAAAGACCAAAATGTGAGTAGAGGATGTAAGATGCGTAGTGGTGATTAAAGGTTTCAGGCAGCTCGTGGGCGCGAAATTTTCATAACGGTTTTCCCTTTTTTTTTTTCGCCTTCGGTTTTCCCTATTTTACTGCCACGTATAGTCCATGCTTCCTATTTCATTTATTGGTTATTGGATCATTTTGCCCCAAAAAAGGTTCACCATGACATAATTTTGTTATGAAAGTTTTCATGGAGGCATAATTTTACTTTATAAGTTTTAAAAATGGAGTAACTTTTTTTATTATTATCTCGATTAATTTTGATCGTTATTTTTGTGGAGGTATTAATTTGTTTAAGAAAATTTAAATTTAGTTTTTTTAAAAAAGAAGTAAATGATGCATGGACTTTTAAGATAAATTTGTATCTTAATAAAAAAAAATGGAATGACATATGAAATGCTAACTTAGTATATTTAGTGGTCAAAATTAACTGAAATAACGGCAAGGGCAAAATTTCTCCCTTTTTAAGCTTACAGGAAAAAATGTCCTTTAACTTATGAATAAATAAATAAAGTGTTAATATAATATTTGATCCTTCAAGTTGTCTCTCATTTTAGTTTTGATACTTTAAATTTAATTTAATTTAACACATTGTTCCTTTTAACTTAATAAAAACTTGAAAAAATTAGAACAAAAAACCTTGATGAAAATATATTTATTAGGAAAGATAATAAGAAGGTCCTTTTAAATAATTACAGTTTTTATAATTTTTTATAAGAAATATTATCTGCAAATTAATTTCTATAAGGTCCTTCTAAGTGTAAGGATATATATGTTTAATAGGGGTAGAAAATAAAAAAAACAGTTTAAAACTCATAAAAATGACTGAATTCTATCATGAGAAATAAGATAAATAAATACCTCATAAATATTAAAAACCTTGAAAAATGATTCAAATTTGGTAAATGGCAAATGAATGGCAGAAAATTGGTCAGTTTTAATAATTCTCTGTTGAGTTTTAATCATTCACTACTGAGTTTTAGTCATTATCTGCTTAATTTTAATTATTCTCTATTGAGTTTTAGTTAGAACCCCTCATTTATCATTTACCAAAGTTAAATTATTTTTCAAGATTTTTAATACTTTGAGAATATTTATTTGTATTTTTCCCTTCAATCATTCTAACATCTCTACCTTCCGAAACTTTACAATGCAACTTTATAACCTTTTACATCTTGCTGATAACCCAAATTATCAAACTCATACCCAACAAAAGGTGGGTTGGGCGTTAAAAATAGTAGACTTTGGAACATAGCTGCTGGGTATAAACATCCACTAACCACAATGGACTTTGATTGCAAAAAAAAGATACTCCCTCCGGTCCTAATTATAATATCTTATTAAATTTTTTAAAGAACCTTAAGAAAGATAATTACAAGTATTAAAATTTATTATTTTTCTTCAAACTATTTTATTTGACTTATGAACTAATATATAATAAAAGAAAACACAAAATATGATATGTTTAAATAACTTATTTTGCTTCTTTGACTTCTCTAAAATAAGTTAACGGAGCGTTATAATTAGGATTGAAGGGAGTACGTGGCATCATAGGAAGAAGATACATGATGTCAAAATGAAGCTAATTAAAGTACCTCACGGTAAATGATAGGCTTAACTCCTTAAGTACAGGACTAACTACCTTTTAAATGCACAAGAACAATCGAGTCCCTCTAGTGAAGTTATTAGAGCATGTCCATTCTTCTAATTTCAATCACATCAGTTTAGCAGACAAAGTTTGCAACTTTGCATTTTTAACTTGCAGAAACTTGGATATTACTCTTGTATTTAAGAATCTTTTTCTCAAATTGAAAGAGTGAACACATCAGTCATCCATAAGATCATGTCAAGGATCAAATAGTGGTATAAATCGGGAAAAATAGCATCAAATAGTGGTTCTAGGACACCTTTTTGCTGACTAATTGAACAGAGTAAACAAATCCCATTTTCACCATCCCAGTGTTCATTCTACTTCTCTGATTGGCCACTCAGCTGACTGCTCAGATTTCACCATCCCAGAGTTCTTCAACAGATCTGTAGGCTCCATAAGTTTCATGGACAAAAAAGGTACCCCTCAGTAATCTTGCCTACAACAGCATAAACCACTGTCATAATCATCATTACATTATATATCATACTGATTGCCTTGGCCATTCATAAAAGATTCAATTTCAATGACCTTTATAGCTACAGATATTTACATCCCTTTTGCATTATTACATAACCACTTGGAAAGATCTCATGCCATGGTATTTTTAGTTTTAGCCTTGACTCCTAACCATTCATGCAAGGATCAAATACTGTCTCCGGTCCATAATATAGGACCATTTTAATGAAGAAATTGAATTAAAAAGTGGATCACATATTAAAAACTGGAAAGGGTACCAAAATTTTAATGCTTCCACGGACATGGTAAATTTTCTTTTCACTTCACATTTTTTATTGTTTCACACTGCCAAACACAGCACAATCATCTATCCACGTCTTCATGTCTTGAATTAGCAGAAAGACTGAAGGTAAAGATAGAAGATTAACCTGTTGAATTTCAGAAAATTTTGAAAATAGGTCCTCAGGTATAGACCAGTCGAAGATGTCAAAATTCTCTTTTATCCTTGCCTCATTTGTGCTTTTGGGAAGCACACTGTTACCCATTTGCAGTCCCCAGCGAAGTGCTACTTGCGCGGGAGTCTTGCCCAATTTATCAGCAATCATATTAAGAACTGTATGCTTCAGAACATCACTTTGAATCCAAGTTGTCCCAGGAGAACCTAATGGTGAATATCCCTAGCCATATGCAATTAAACAATTTCAATTCAAGGAACAAAAATAGTTTTTAAGCTCTAGTTGCCAGTTGTCACAAACTCAAGAACATAACAGCCACTTTGGAAATCTGTCAACTTACAGAGAGGTGGACACCTTTAGACTTGCAGAAAGCCCGCAACTTGTCCTGCTGCCATGAAGGATGACACTCTACCTGGTTGACAGCCGGAGGTATCCGTGCTACCTCGAGCAAGTCCGCCAGCTTTATGGATGAGAAATTGCTCACACCAATAGCTCGGGCCTTGCCAGAGTCATGGAGTTCTTCCATTGCCTTCCATGTGCTAGGAATGTTGGGTGGCACAAAATTTTCTGTCTGAAAGCCCACAGACCCCTTCTTTGCTGCAACTGGCCAGTGGATCTTAAAAGCAGAGTCATCAATTTACTGATGATTTTATCATAAATAAGTTACATATCTTAATTGAAGAATTGGAACAAGGTACTACCTTTGATTTTTAATATAAAAGCTAGAAAACTAATTCGCAGGTATTAAAAAAAAAAGTTAAATTAGTTATTTGTAACAAATGTGTCTTAACTTCCCTAAAACACCCTTTTTAATCATATGCTTTGAAAATATCCCTTGATTGGGAGCCCCTTTAATATGTGCAATCAATAAAAATACTTTAAGTTAAAAAAATATAAATTTGGGAGGCAAAATGAATTGGGGTCTAGCTTCTATATTTAGGACTGGAGGTACTATAAAGTATGCCGCATGCATCACCAAAGATTTCACAAAAAATTGAGTTCAACAAAATATGCTCTATAGCAAATAGTAGTCACAATATTTTGTGAAAGCTAAGGCAATAACAATGAACCACTTTTGTGCATCTGATGCATCATTTGATCTATGTAACAAAATGAGGTCAATTACAGCACAGAAAGATAAATTCCATTCAAACTCTTGAAGAAATTTTAAATCTAGACCAAATGATTACTATATGTACTAATGGGCACTTGATTAAGTTATACTGCATACAAGGTATAAATCCACATAATCAATCTGCAAGTCTCTTAAAGTTCTGTCCAATGCTTCTGGTACATCTTCTGGAGCATGATCAAAATTCCTGCACATAACCATCATTTCAGCCACCGGAAAGTCTTGGGTTCTAAACAAGTTGAAATACTCACACAGTTGCATGATACTATTTGCATCACTTTAGCTTACAAAGTGAAACTAAGAAATTAAATTGGAAACTTGACAAACCGTAATTTAGAGGTAATCCACAAATCCTCACGCTTCACTACACCTTCCTCAAACAACAACTTCAGTGCTGAACCAATCTGCAATGACAAGATCGAACCATTCAATTGCGAGCTTTCAAAAGCAGCTTTCCAAACAAGCACTAAGATGTCTCACATTATTTCCAATCACAAAGATATGGTTTCACACCAGTCCTTATAATTACCTCCTTTTCGTTGAAATAATTCTGAGCACAATCAATATGTCGATAACCAGCCTGTGATTTTCCAATAAAAGGGCTATTAGTTGAATGCTAAAACATTACAGGATCAGAAATATCAAACAGAAAAAGAGAGAAGATAATCAACGTAGTCACCCAATCGTCACCTTACTCATCTCATCCATAGTACACAATATATAGTTCTACTAATACAAAATGTAAACCACACTCAGACCCCTTTAATCTCGTCCTCTTTATTTCTTCAATCTTTTGAATTTTTTAGGATCTTGTGACATCCTTGTTACAACTTGAGTAGAATAGAAATGAGGATATTAGGAAGAAAATCTACTATTAATTTCTAACACAAAACTTTGACCACCCAGCAATTCACGATGTATGCTCATGCTGAAACAAAACTAACAGGACGTCTCACTCTTCTCCTCACACATGTTGCCGTCGCTCTCACACGCTACATTATTTTTCACATTGGTTCAAATTTCAATTACTAAATCACCTAGTAGCTTAAAGCGATCAACAAGATTAATAAAGTTAGGAATAGGAGAGCAGACAGCCACCGAAAGAATGAGAATGGACCTTGACGGCGGCAGTAACGGCGTCGCCGACAAGACCAGGAGAAGACTGCCAAGTTCCGAAACCAAGGGAAGGGATTTGAGCCCCTGTGTTCAGCTGGAAGAATCGAATCTCGTTGTTCGCCATTGTTTTTCTCGCTCTCAAAGTCAAAGCAGAGAAACTGATGCGAGTACGATGAGAGAAGGATAAGAAAAGTTGCCTGGCACGTTGTTTTCTGGTTCAACTGCCTGCGTTTTGTTAAAATATTTCTTCTTCTTGTTTTTTTTTTGGCCGGCACGATGAAGAAAGATTATTGAATAATTGTGTTTTGGTCCCCATCAACAGAATATATGACAAAACAGTTTCATAAAATTGCGTAATTGCAAAACAAGTCTTGTGACATTAATTCTTTAATAAAATAATATTTCCTCTCTCTCCCTTATGCTGACATGACTAACGCGTCAGTCAGCCTCTCTCTCCCCTTCCCATTGATAACTCAGTATGTTTTCATTGACAACTATAACTTACAACTATAACGCTGAGTTATCAATGGTAGCACCTTGAGTTGTCAATGAAAACACGTTGAGTTGTCAATATGGCATATGAAGTTGTTAATTGGGGGAGAGAGTGAGTGAGCTATAATTGTTAATGGTAGCACATTGAATTGTAAATGAAAACATACTGAGTTATCAATAGAAACACGCTGAGTTGTCAATGGGGGGAGGGGGAGAAAGGGGCTAATTGACGCGTCAGACAAATCAATCAATCAGTCTCCCTCCCTCTCTCCCTCTCCCCCTCTCTCTCGCCCTCCCCCTATTGACAATTTAGACTGTTTCTATTGACAACTCATCGTGTTTCTATTGACAACTATAACATTGAGTTGTCCCTGAGTTGTCAGTGAAAACATATTGGGTTGTTAATGAAAAAACATTGAGTTGTCAATGAAACATGCTGAGTTGTCAATGAAAACACTCTAAATTGTTAATGGGGGAAAGGGGAAGAGAGAGAGGGGGAGAGAGAGTCTGATTGACGCGTTAGTTAGTCAGTTAGTCTCCCCCCACACTCTCTCTCTCTCGCTCTCCCCCCATTGACAACTTAGAGTGTTTCCATTGACAATTCAATGTATTTCCATTAACAACTCAATGTGTTTCTATTAGCAACCATGAGTTGTCAATAGAAACACGTTAAGTTGTTAATAGAAACATGTTGAGTTGTCAATAGGGCACTTGAAGTTGTCAATGGGGGCAAAGAAAGTGAGCTATAGTTGTTAATGGTAGCACATTGAGTTGTCAATGGAAACATGCTGAATTGTCAATGAGGGAGAGGGGAAGAGAGAGAGAGGGTCTTACTGACTCGTCAGACGCATCAGTCAGTTAATCTCCCTCTTCCTCTCTTTCTCACTCCCCCATTGACAACTTAGGGTGTTTTCATTGACAACTCAGCCTGTTTTCATTAACAACTCAGTGTGTTTCTATTGACAACTATAACTCACAACTATAACATTGAGTTGTCAATGGTAGCATCTTGAGTTGTCAATGAAAACACGCTGAGTTGTCAATAGAGCAAATGAAGTTGTCAATGGGGGGAAGAGAGAGAGTGAGCTATAGTTGTCAATGGTAATACATTGAGTTGTCAATGAAAACATGTTGAGTTGTCAATAGGGTGGAGAGAGGGGGGAGAGAGGGAGGCTGATTGACGCGTTAGACACGTCAGTCATGTCAACAGAGGAGGAGAGAGAAATTATTATTTTATTAAAGAATTAATTGCAAAAAAGTCTCACGGGACTTTTTTGCAATTACGCGATTTCACGGGACCGTTTTGTCATTTATTTTGTTGGTTGGGACCAAAACACAATTTTCCCAAGATTATTCTATATAGGGCAAAAGGGTAAATTTACCCATAAACTTTCCTTTAAGGGGCACCTGGCTCCATAAATTTTTTTAGGGGAAAAAATATACATAAACTTTTAAAAATGAGGCAAATTTAACAACCTGTACATTTCAACTTCTAACGCTGTTAATGCCATTAAAGGATAGGGGTAAATTTAAACATGAACTTTCCTAGTAGTGGCGCCTAGCACCATAAACTTTTAAAAAGGGGCAAATTTAACAATAAACTTTTCTCGTAGAGGCGCCTGGCATCATAAACTCTTAAAAAGTGGGCAAATTTAACAATCCTTCCATTAAACCTCATTTCTTCTTGAAGCAAGACCTGACTCTCTCCTGCTCCTCCACCTCTCTCATCATGTTCCACCACCTCTGGCCATCAACCTTGAGATTTTTGTAGATCTACCTCTCAAGCTTCCCATAGGCCTAAGTTCGCTATTCATTACCATCGCTTTCGTATTAGTTTCTTTCTCCACCATGTTCTTCTACGTCCTCAAGGACAACCTGACACAAGTCGTTTTCCCACTCTATGCCACTGTCATCTTGCCTATTATTTTCTACATTATCGCCCAATTTTTCTTATTTACTGATCTGGTCAAAGTTATCTTCAACAAGGTTCCCCAATTCAGTAAGAGTATGAGAAACTCATTCTCTGAATCACTATGTTTTTTTTATTACAATGAACTCATGTCTTTTGGAATAATAGTTTCACCCTTGTTTCAAATTTTGGTATTGCATCAAAAAATCTCCCATAATAAATGTGTTTTATAAACATTTCGTCCGATGTGTAACAAACCAAGGCTGGTTGTTCGGTAACCTCTGGTGGGGAGAAGAAGAGGCAGTACAAATGACGAGTCCGATAAATCTCGAGGCTAATGGTGGGAGGTAGTGGAATATAATGAGAGAGGTGCGAAAGCAAGAGAGCGACAAGTATTGCTTCAAGAAGAAAAGAGGTTCAATGGACGGATTGTTAAATTTGCCCCCTTTTCAAGAGTTTATGGTGTCAGGCGCCCCTATCAGGAAAGTTCATGGTTAAATTTGTCTCTACCTTTTAACTACATTAACAACGTTAGAAGTTGAAATGTACAGATTGTTAAATTTTCCCCCTTTTAAAAGTTTATGTATATTTTTGCCTCTAAAAAAGTTTATGGTGCCAGGTGCTCTTAGAAAAAAGTTTATGAGTAAATTTGCCCCTTTGCCCTTCTATATATATGGATATCTTTTTTTTTTTTATCGGATTCTATATGGATATCACTATCCCATTTGTAAGCGCGATGGCAAAAGTAACTAACTTACATGATTTATATTTACTTTTTTTTAAAAAATTAATCAATCCACATTCTGTGCTAATCTTTTACAGCTAACTACGTGCTTCTCTAGTGAAATCACCTGGGTCATTAATTATAAAATAATCCTAACCATCCAAATTAAAACTTTTCCTTTTTCATTTTTTTATTATCTTCTTCCAAACTTTTAGATGGTCCATTCAACAACTTGTTACAACAATTCTAACTAATAGTTTTTATATCTGTTTGTATCTTATTATCCTTTCAATTTTTCTCATTTTACTATTTTTAGTAGTATATTATATTTCACAGTTTTATTCTAAACATTACCTTCTTTTTCACCAATTGAATTGAGAGGAATTTTTTTATCTATCCATTCTCCAATTGAAATAAATGATTGTATGTAAACTCATATTTTGGTGTATAAACTCAATACATTTAATTTTGAACCTCCTTACTTGAAGAGTTTCAGTTGGCAATTTTCAAGATTATGAAGAGGCAGTCACACAGTTTCATATTAGAAAAATAGAAAAAGGCAAAACCTTAATTTGGATGGTTAAAATTATTTTATAATTAATGGCCCAGATACTTTCACTAGAGAAGTATATAATTAAGATATAAGCAAGGTACAAAAAACCGGACCAGGCAATGAACCGATTATAGTATAGGTTCAGGGTTCAAATAGTTCAACCGAGTCGGACCGAGGATTGAACCGACCATATTAAAATATTATAATTTAATTAATAATGATAAAATAACACTATATATATACATAAAAATTAAAGAAACATATAACTATAATTTATAATAATAAAATAGGTGACAATATATTAATATATTTTTTAAATTTTATAAATAAATAAAAATTAAAAAAATATGAGTATTTTTTTTAAAATTTCAAATACAATTCCTAAACATAGAATAATGTCTTTTTATTTTTCTTCACCCATCTCCATATATACTAGAAATAAATAATGTCTTTTCATTTTTTTCCACTGACCATGGTTCATTATTTACGAATGGCAAATATATATATATATATATATATATATATATATATAGAAAATGAACATGTGTGTGTGTATATATATCATGGAGATTGGTGATGTGCATTAATTTCTCAGTGCGTTTGAAAGGCACACCCTTGGAAAATAAAATCATATAAGCTATTATGTAAAAGCTAATCTAAACATGTACTTTCTAATGTACTCATATTAATGTTTCCTCAACCGGATGACCAGATTCTTAAATTCCCTTCTATCAACAAATTTGCAAAAAGAAGTGTAGATTTTGCATATGTCATATTTAAATTAATTTGATGAAATAACTTAAAAATTAAAAACATAAAAAAAGCACAAGATCATATATAAATAGAACTGTAGATTTGGATATATCATCTTATATTTGTAAAAAAAATATATTTATAGATAAAATATATTCTTTTCATAAAATTCTCCCAAATTCTTTTTATTTTCAGGAGATTAAATTTGTTCCTATTTATTTGGATATATAAAACAAAGGGTGGATGAAAGAAGAAAATGGTGAATTGGAGGGGTATTAGTTGCAACTCTCTTCAAATTCAAAAGGAGGATGAAAAGTGAGGCCAAAGAAATGGGGTGCTTAGTGGCAATTTTTACCAACAATATAAAACTTAAAAAAAGAAGAAGAAACTAACAGTTGCATCATACAATGAGAGGGATATCAACTAAAATCGTTCATGCATTGAACAACTTCTTCACATTTTTAAGATCATTCTCCTCATAAACGAGTTTCAGTTTTGGTAAATAATTTTGATCTTAGTATTTGGGTAAATTTTTAACTGTTTATAGCATTTGTGTAAAATTGCCTCTGTATATAGTATTCATTATCTTTAATTATAAGGCATAATGAATGTAATCAAATTTCTCTCCCTTCTTTGCAAACCAAATGATGAGAAAATAATAAAGGGATTATTTAGCAAGGGATTGATAAATTGCACATATATTCAATAATCTGCACTCAGCATTGTAAAGTATTTTCTCAGGGAAACCCAATATTCTAAAGTATTTTGTGATCCGTCTAGCATCTTGAATTATTTTTGTGTGTGTTGAGCACCTTAATGTATTTTTTTGGTGTCTCTAACATCCTCAAGTATTTTTTTAGTGCATCTAGCACCATAAAATTTTTGTAAGTGTATCAGAACCATATGATAAAAAATACTTTAGGGTGGGTGCTGGGTGCACCTTAGCTCTACTTTATACCTTGTTTGTCCAAACTTGATTTATCTTTGAACCTAGAGATTATGGAACAAAGTCATGGAACAATAAGTGATTTGTTAGTTGAGAAATGTTATCTTAGTTTGGCACTTATATCTGATAGCAAAAGAACAATTTTTCTTAGTCCTATTCGCAAATTCACATAATAGCTCAATCTTAAATCCAAAATCCAAATTGTAAGGACGTTTTCAACTTCCTAAAGAACATTTCACAACATTCTCCTCACAAAATTAAAAAGGAGATCTAGCAATCTATATTCCCACAACCCCAACCCCAAGTAGATATAGATCCAATAAGTAAGATTTCCTTTCTTAAAAAGCACCTAAATGCAAATATGATAATACAACGAGTGAATACAACGAGAGGTTTGAAATAAAAACCATGTGGCTAAATGACGTTTCCTCGAAAGGTGGAAAAAATAAACTCTTAACAACTTAAATACACCACAAATTTCTAAAAAACAAATTTAGTGTCAACTATCAAAAGAAAAGGGAACTTAGAGAAGCGAAAAAGGGAGAAATGGTAAAAGCAGAATAATAATCACATACCACAAGAATAACAAAATAAAATGAAACCACATATTTGGCAGCTATAGTAAATTATGCATAGAGCATAGAGTGAACAGTGTGGTGCCTTTTCATCTTTTATGTAAATATTATATCAATGTATTTTCACTCAATTTTTAATTTAGTACTTATATGTTTTTTCCTTCTAATTAAATCATTAATTTTACTTTGTTAACATCATTAATTCTTATAACTTTACTCTCTTATCATTGTTAGTCCTACAGATGAGTTAATGATACTAGCATAGCAAAATTAAAGCATTTAATTATAAGGAAAAAACACATAAGTACCAAATTAAAAATTAAAAGAAAGTGTAGGTACCTCCAAATAGGTTTTCCCTTATTTCAATATATTGAAGAATTTGAATGCCCGTACTGGAAATCTGGAAGGTTTCTTATTTGATTTAAATAATTGGATAGTTTCTTTTAATTAATATAGTTCTCCCCTATTACTACTCCTGATCCAATGAGTATTTGGAATTATTTTGTCAAACTTGCAAGTTGATTCTCCGAATTTATTGATTTTACATTTCTAACTTATAAAAAAGAGTCCGATTTTACTTAAATTTGTGTTGACCATAAACTCAGTTAAACTCATAAGTTTAAATACTGAGTTTATCAGTTTTATGTTTTTACCATACAAATTTGTGTCACAATGCTCTTAAACTCACATTATTTTATTCGTTTTGATCATATTTAATGACTTTATATATAAAGTTTATAAAAATTTCTTTATTAGATATGATAAATTATAAATGTAGATGGATTTAATTTCAATTATTCATATTTAAAATATATTTAAATTCAATTATTGTCGTTTTCATTATTTTATTGTATACGTTTAACAATTTCGAGTTTACGATTCAAGTATACATTCATGTCATGAGTTTATTAAAACTCACAAGTTTGACAATCTTATTAATTGTGATCATGTTTAATTTCCACATATAATTGTTTAGATTAACTTGTTCACCAAGCACACTCAAGGAGGATTTTGTAGGTATTAGGATCTAAAATGAGACATAAGAAGGATTTAATTTATCCATTGGTCGGATTTAGTAATAAATACAACTATGATAAAAATAACTAAAAAAATACTTTCTCCAATTTTAAATATAAGGTTGAGTTAAATTTTTTGAAAAAAGAAACTAATCAAACTACTTTTAAATAGGGGAAAATACAAGAAGTCAATTGCTATATTTTGTAGTTAACATATACACTCTTATAAGCAATAAGACAGATTTAGGATTTTGAAATTTAAGTAGTATTTTCTTTTTTTAAGGTATTTTTTTGGGTTAAGGTGCATTATTGGCATGAAAGTTTTCTAAAAAGTGCAATTTCACCATGGAAGTTTTTTTGGGAGCAATTTTGCCTCATAAATATGAATTTAAAAGAATAATCAATATGGATAGACGGTGAGCTAATGTCTGTCATTGTTTATACACACTGGGCAACACAAAAAATAGTGGCAAGGGACATGGATGAAACATGGATGGTGATTGATGATATGCAATTCACACATGTATTCACCAAGAAGAGAGTGAGTTAAAAAAACATCAAAGAAACCTAAAAGAAAACCAGAGGTGAAATGAGCTTGAATAGTTTAGAGAAAGGAAGAATTCCATTTAAATACCTTTTAAATTTTAAAATCCCAAACCAGTCCTGTTACCCATACGAGTAATGGGATTACCCATAAAAGTAATATGATTCTCAACTCAATTTTATGGAAAATCATTGATTTGGGATTTTAAAATTCAAAAGGTATTTAAATAGAATTTCCCCTTAGAGAAAAAGAAGTCAGAGAAGGTTCTCTATTTGGGCTATGCGACATGGATATGGGTACATGTGACCTCTGATCGGTGTACAGATCTAGAATCGATGAGAGATTATGATTTTACAACTCTAGAAGCAACAGAAGTACAACTATTGTCATGACACAGGTTCAAATTATGTGGTTTATTTTGTTGACTGGATTGTGCCTTTTAAGTTTATCATGTGACCTCTGATTGTTGTATTTAAAGTTTGTTCACAGTGTACTCACATGCTCTCACCTTTGTTTGTTGTGGGTTTAAAGTAATTTTGATTCCATAAACTCTAAAATGAGCATTCTAATAAATAACTTTTACACACACACACAATTAGAGAGAGATCATTTAATATTGTCTTCACTGAATAGATATAACAAAGGTAGGCCATATAAATGTAAATGTTTTATACATTTGTTTTTCAAGATAGGATATGAGTAGTCAAAAAGTTCAGACCTTCCTTTTGTGTGTGGATATATATAATAATATATATAAATAAAACATGTCCTACATGTTGAGTTGTATAAATTTTTGCCAAAGCTATACCAATGGCCATAATGACAAAGACAATGATATTAAAGGCTAGTGCTCGTATCCCTGCATATATAACAATAATGTCTTTATATATAAATCTCTTATTTATATCAAATTCAAACTAAGACATATATATCTATATAATGTTATTCAAGAAATAAGCAAAATTCACTGGTCCATACTCATTGTAACAAATTAAATCGTTGAAAGTTTATTCACAAAGATATGAAAGAAATTAGTGGCTCGAATTCCATTGGGACTTAGATGGGGAAAAGACTTATTTTGCTATTTCTTTCTACTTTAATTTATTGAGTAACGAAAACTTTAGAAAATCTCTCTACATCTCTCTTTCAGTAACAAATAAAAGGTCCTTATAATTACGTGCCGACATAAGTTTCCCATACTCTCCCTTTTGTCTATTGTGGTTTTAAAGTAATTTTGATTCCATTTTGTATTACTTTATTGAAGGTTACAATGATATGTTGTTAAATGGGGAGTGTAGTTGTGGTCCCAAAGGGGGTGATGTAAACAGTGAATGGGAGTTGGACAAGTTCTAGAATGATTTTGATAATTTAGGTAAAGGGACTGAGTTGATCGAAGAGGATATGAATAAGTTTGGTGGACTTGTTGATGTGGAATTGAGTGGGGCAGTACATGATAATGGAGAGAGTAATGGTATACATGATGAAGTTGTAGTTGAAGGGGGTGGCAATGATAATGAACATGATAATGATAATAGTGGTAGTGAAGAAAGTGATGAAGCCTTAGTGGATGGGCCTATGTGGTATTAATGAGCACTTGGCCTTAGTTATGGCCTAAGGACAAGATGATAAGTTAGAAAATAGGTCTTTTTTTATGTTGGGTGGGTTATATGCAAATAAGGCCAAATTGGTAGCTGCAATAAGTAGTTATATAATAAATGAAGGAGTGGATGTGTACCTGAAAAAGAGTGAGTTGAAGAGAGTTTATGCACTATGTCAAGAGGGTTGTCATTTTGTCTTGTATGCATCCAAAGACTGATATGACCCAGGGTTGGCTGTAAAGACATTGTACTTAGAACATAGATATAGCAGGGTTTTTGATAATTGTAGGGGCAACAGTTAAGTGGTTGGCGACATATTTTAGGAAGAAGATTTAAGAGAGGCCAAGTATAGGACAAAAGACATGAAGAAAGGCATGGTTGATTTGTTCAAGTTAAATGTGAGCTTGCATAAATGCAAAAGGGCCAAAAGAATGATTATGCAGCATATGGAAGGTAACTATATTGACGAATTCAATAATTTGGAACCATATTGTGATGAGTTAAGAACATCTAACAGTGGGTCAAATGTGAGTGTGGAAATAAGTAAGGATGCTATAGAGAATGGTCGAAGGGTGTTTAGTTGTATGTATGTATGTATGTATGTATGTATGTATGTATGTATGTATGTATGTATGTATGTATGTATGTATGTATGTA